>JAFELO010000903.1:156819-210965 GCA_017140195.1 Eumaeus atala
TGGGTTTATTATTTTATTGAGCTAAATAGGAGCTTTGATGTACGGCAGACATGCTAAAATATATGTGTTAAAATGTATATTTGACGACTTCATTACCTTACTATATGCATTACGCTGTATAAGTAATCATTTAGGCACATCAACCCTTTTTTCGTGTGACGGAGCATTACTTAGTAGGTACTATATGGTTGTTGTACGTACCAGGCGCGCAAGTGATGGAGTTCTGTCCGGCGGGCACGCGCGCGGAGTGCGTGCGCGGGGCGGGCGCGGGGTGCCGCAAGCTGCACTTCCGCAAGATCATCCAGCCGCACACCGATGAGGCGCTCGGCGACTGCTCCTTCCTCAACACCTGCTTTCACATGGACACCTGCAAGTACGTACTCACCTCTAAGGCAGTCTCTAGACCAGGTTACCTTAAACCCATTGCAGTCGTGGGTCGCTTTGAATATATGAACTATTCTATGGACCAGGAGTCCAAGAACATTTCTCGCATGTCATCTACTGACTCCTTAGATAAGACTGGCATGATTAATTGTATGTGTACATTTTTATACGATCAATCATGACTTAAAAACAATATCTATTTTTAAATATAACGTTTACATGTCACTCAGAACTTCGTTGTATGACCTCGGTTCTACTCTCACAGATATGTTCATTATGAGGTGGACAACGCAGACCCGAACGTGACGGCGCACAAAGCTACCACTGAGACACCTGCCAAGGCTGGTCAGAATGGTGAGGACTTACCAATAATACCTACATCATCTTTGGCCCCTACTGCACATAGACCTCTGGACAAGGTGGACAGTGCCTTATCCGGACTGACAATTACATGCAATATAAAGACCATCCTACCACCTGCTCAATAAACTGTCACTAAGGGCCGGTTTCACAGGTTATCCCAGTCTTAAGTATCAATATTTAAATCATGACTACCACATATCTACACAAATTTTTGTTTCTTATGTCCTTAATATAGTTACTTAATAATAGAGTTACTTTATAACTCCCTAATAGTTACATAACATGTGTAGTTTACTGTTAGGTATACTTTCGACTTCAAAGCTATTTAAACGTGGAACACGTGGAATGGAGAGTAACGCGCAGTCGTATTTAATGCTAGGTAACTACCGCCGCGTATGCAGATGCTTATCCTCTTCAATATGGTACGAAGCAGCAGAGCGGCGGAATTTTTTTCCTGTATTTTCCCACCCCTCCCTCCCCTTTCGGAAAAGTCAAAAATCAAGACTTAGGATCTTACAGTGTCGTAATGGAGGTCAAAACCACCTCTACAGGTTACAATCCTGCCGAGACATGAGAAGAACCGAGAGACAAAACTGCGAGTGTTCTTCGTTGAAATGCAGTTATCGATTTCTAACATTCTCACGAGGCGGCGTCAGAGATTTAGATTCAGTGTGAGCTGGACCTACAGCCCTGCCAATTTCTGCGACCCCTGACTGCGTCTATGAAACTCTTTTACCACACACCAGGCACTAACGTCGTGGGCGTGCTGACGCTCACGCCGCCGCAGTGGATACAGTGCGACCTGAGGTACCTGGACATGACGTTCCTGGGTGAGTAGACGCTCGTCAGCTCATATCTATGAGATAACATATATGTACTGTATTTAGCCCACGAATTTGGACTGTGGTATCGCTATGGACCACAATTATATCACATGAATATCCTTTTAGTCAAATTACGCCTACACGACTACATCTCTAAGGAAAGTAAGTAGTAAGAGGCTATACTGCATAGGAGGAGGTGATGCGTCCTATTCAACGGAATTGGGCTGGTACGACCGGGGAGGTAGGTCTCGATCACTTAATACCGACGTAAAGTGCCACTACGGTATGCGACTTGTGAGTAGCCGGTGGCCCATGGGGGGAGGTGGAAAGGAGGGCAACGCATCGGCATAATTATGCTGATGTTCATGGTCGTCGGCAGTCGTTGAAAGGCTAAGATTTCTCGTTTGTCTCCCTAAACCATAAAAAAAAGAAACTAGGCAACAATGCTGACCATACTGATAATTGTAAACAGACGTGCATGGACAACACTATACTCGATTCCCTTCTTCCAGTCATCCAGTCGCGTCAAGTATAATTCATATTCACCTCCATTTACCATCTTTTTGTTAAGAGATGCTACATCGCAGCCGAATTGGGCCGGCAAGACCGGGGACACCTCTCGCTCGAATGAGATCCCCGTAAAGCGACAGCTACGCTGTCACGTTTCGTGCGGTCTGTGAGCGGCCGGTGCCCACTGAAATGAAATCATAAACATCCACAATATGATTGTCGGTAGTAGTCAGAAAGCATCGATATCTCGTTAAATAATATTCTGTAAAAAAATTACACATTTTATTAGATTTTTTATTAGAACATCGTATTTGGAAGATAGAAATTTGCAATTTTACTAGCGAAAAAATAATATGCTAAAGGCGAAAAATATGACGTGACCCTTGAATTCTTCGCCATCGTCTTCTTTTCTTATATCATAAGGGGGCAAACGAGCTATCGAAGACTTCTAATGATTAGCGACACCTATGGACATTCGCTTGTTTTTTAAGCAGATGCGTTGCCTCCTCCTATCACCCCCTCCCCAATGGGCCACCGGCTACTCACAAACCGCACTAAACGTGACAGCGCCGCTCTCACTTTACACCAGTATCAAGTGAGCGAGATTTACCTCCTCGGTCGTGCCGGTCCAATTCCGTTGCATAGCAGGATGTAGTGTCATGCACCATGCACGACACTACCTCTTCCTGCAGATGACACAAGAGTCTAACACCCGTCCGGAAATGTTATGTGATGGTGGCAGGTAAGTTCGCGGTAATAATGGCGGACCCGCCGTGGGACATCCACATGGAGCTGCCGTACGGCACCATGTCCGACGACGAGATGCGCTGCCTCGGCGTGCCGCAGCTGCAGGACAGCGGCCTCATCTTCCTCTGGGTCACCGGCAGGTACACGCGCACCGCTCGCAAGCACCGGCAAGCTCCACGGGCTCATGCGTTGTCGTCGGCGCCGAGGCTCCGTGCGGGTGTCGGGGGGCGGGGCACACCACGGTCCCGCCGGTACAGAAAGGTTGCAAAGGGGAAATATATGAGCCATCAATTTATATTTCTATAATAATATAAAGCTGAAGAGTTTGTTTGTTTGAAACTACTTGCCCGAATTGAAAACTTTTGTGTTGAATAGTCCGTTTGGCGAGGAAGGCTAAAGGCTATATACCGTGATGCTACGACTAATAGGACCGGAGCGAGTGAAACCTCGGAAATAGTCCTATGTATTCGTCTCCGTATTACACGAGTCTTCAAGCACTTCATTGGGATAGCAAGAGGATGAATGAGCACTTGAGTGCTTGCGGGGATATCTACACAGCAATTTTCACCATCCAAGAGCATTTTAGGCTTTTTTGTATTGTATTAGGGGAGAGGGGGGGGGGGGCACTGCTCATTGCCAACGCCTTGGTATTTTAAGTTTCGCAGAGTTATAGTATTTTTATATATAGTATTTTTCGCACTCTGAAGATGTTTGACTTCAACATACCGTTAAATATATTTTCCCAGAGCGATGGAGCTCGGTCGCGAGTGTCTCAAGTTGTGGGGCTACGAGCGAGTGGACGAGCTGATCTGGGTGAAGACCAACCAGCTGCAGAGGATAATCCGCACCGGCCGGACTGGCCACTGGCTAAACCACGGCAAGGAACATTGTCTGGTGAGTTATTTGTCTGTGGACTGTGACGTCACAGTGAACATGCTAAATATTTTTAGGGAGAAGTAATATATTGCACAGGAGGAGGTAGTGCCATGTTGCATAGGAGGAGGTAGTGCCATGTTGCGTAGGAGGAGGTAGTGCCATGTTGCATAGGAGGACGTAGTGCCATGTTGCATAGGAGGTACTGCCATGCATGGTGTGCGACACTACATCCTCCTATACAACGGAATTGGGCCAACATAGGAGGAGGTAGTGCCATGTTGCATAGGAGGAGGTAGTGCCATGCATGGTGCACGACATACGTCCTCCTATGCAACGGAATTGGACCGGCACGACCGGGGAGGTACCTCTCGCTCGCATAATACAGCCGTAAAGTGACATCTTCGGTGTCACGTTTCGTGCGGTTTGTGAGTAGCCGGTCACCCATTGGGGGAGGGGAGGAGGTCAACGCATCGGCATAGTAATTATGTGGATGTTCATGGGCGTCGGTAGACGTCAAGAGGCTCCGATTGTTCGTTTGCTACCTCTGAGAAACGCTGAGGCGTTCCTACTCCTGTCCTAGAGCACATTTTAGAATACTTCATATGCAAGTGTCTGGTGCACATGCAGCTGTCCAGTTGTGTGTACCAGACACTCGGTCTGTGTGTCCTACCGGCGGAGTAACTGATCAGACGGTCGACTGTCGACAGGTAGGAATGAAAGGCAACCCCGACAACCTGAACCGAGGGCTGGACTGTGACGTCATCGTGGCGGAGGTGCGCGCCACCAGCCACAAGCCCGACGAGATATACGGAATCATTGGTAAGTATTGTTTTACTGCATGGGGCGCCGCTGATTTTACTGCTAGGTGTTTGTAGTCTAGCGGAGACTTCTTAGGCATACGATAGCGACAGTCCCTCCTCTTTTCCCCACAGATGGGAAGAGATGAATCATCTGACCAACCGATGGTAATCTATGTCACCACAATATCACGATCATTAAAAGATGGCGACGGTGTATAACACGTGCAGCGACCGGACTGACTCGCTTCGCCTTCGTGCACGTTATTATGACAGCGTTTCTGTCTCGTTTCGTGCGGTTTGTGTACCCGGTGGCCCATTGCGGGGGAGGGTGTGTGAACAGGAGGGCAACGCATCGGCATACTTACGCTGATGTTCATGGGCGTCGGTAGTCGTTGACAGGCTCCGATTGCTCGTTTGTCCCCTATACTATATATATTTTTAAAAAAATATTTTTCTTGTCACAATTGTGACCAAACACTTCCTGGATGATCCGCTAGCGGAGCGGCGCCCGTATCATTGCCTGTTCATTGCTACTTGTCGTTTAACATCACTAGCAGATGAAGGTTGAACAGAGCTCCACCAGTACTTGTCTTTTTCACAGAGAGACTAAGTCCGGGAACAAGGAAAATTGAGCTGTTTGGACGTCCACACAATATTCAACCTAACTGGTAATGTTTATATCATACTTTAATTATGGAGTATAGTAAATGTTGTATGTCTAATATAGCATTAGGAGGAGGTAGTGCCATGCACTATGCATGACACTATATCCGTCTGTGCAACGGAATTGGGCAGGCACGACCGAGGCAGTACCTCTCGCTCACGTAACACCGCCGTAAAGTGACATTATCAGTGTCGCGTCTCGTGCGGTTTGTGGTTTGTTGTATGTGTAGGGGGACGGGGACGGAAGGAGGGCGACGCATCGGCATACTAAAGTATGTGGATGTTCATGGGCGTCGATAATCGTTTGTCCCCAATTCTATAAAAAAGACATATATATAGATGAAATGAACGAGAGGTGTTTGGCAACCGGCGATTTTGTGTGAAGAGGGTAATGAATGTGTAGGAGGCAAGCTACGTACGGCGTTAAGTTGTGTGATTGTGTGTATCCATTGAACTGGCCCATTGGGAGGAACAATGAAACAAGGGCAACGTATCTGCGTAACAATAATACGGATGTCTTGGCATAGGAGGTCGTCAAAAGTCTCCAATACTCTTCTGGTAAAGCGACAAGCAACTGAGTCGTCTGTCTGTCTGTTAAGGTTGGCCGCAGCGCCGCCGACGCCGAAATAAGTACTTTTATACTTTTAGTTTTAATTTAGGGAAAGAAAAACAAGGCAACGCATTTGCATAACTTCGGGTCGTTCGGATATTAATGGACGACAATAATCATCTCCAAAAACTCTTCGACTGTTACTTTAATCTGAAAAATAAGAAAAGCACCAAAGGTGAAACTATCACTTCTTTTCTTTGTAAACTTCCTTATGTGCAGTATTGTTTTAGGATAACACTGGGCAACCAAGTGGACGGTGTCAGCCTGGTGGACCCGGAGTTGATAGCCGCCTTCAAGAAGCGCTACCCCGACGGCAACTGCATGGCGCCGCCGCCCCCTCCCGATCCCGGCCTGCCCTAGCGCCCGGCAGCTGCAGGCTCCGCCATCAAGTGACTGTTGTATGACGTTCTAAGAGAAATAAATCAAATGATCTATTTTATACAAGATTTTTTTTCCATATGATCCGATAATATTTATTATCTGATACAATTGATTAACAAAAATACAAGATACATGATTTCTGTCTGTCTAAAGCACTGTCCATAACCACATTTTTTGTTGTCTCTTTAACGGATTTTATCGCGTCTCTTTAGATTTTCTTGTGGAATGAGACAGACAGTATATGTATACAGTATATGTATAACAGGTCAGCACAAGGATTTTGACATATTCGTTTATGACGGTGATTCTGGCACATTCCACAAGAAAACCTAAAGAAACACGATAAAATCCGTTAAAGAGACACAACAATGAATAACATTCGCGTAAATATACGAAAACAACACACATTTTTTTGTAAAGCCAACCTTACGCGCATAATTTTAAGTATTTTTAACAAAGCAGATAGATTATTTTTGAAAGAAGTGCATAATTTAAACATATTTTTACAAAGTTGTTACTCGTATGATTTTCAGTTGCTTTTACCCAACTGCATCAGAAGAAGGGTATAGTTTTTCGAGTGTTTATATGTATGTAGGTAGATTTCTATGGGCCCTCCTGCAGCTTAAATGGTTTGACGGAATTACTCGTATGAGATGTCGTTAGGTTCGTCCTGCGAAATGGCAGATTTTGTGCGCAAATTCGTTTTTGGTTTATATACTGTTTTTGTTATTTATTTATTTCTTATTATTTTTGTTATTTTTTAAATTATTTTGCATTGATTGATGTTGAGTATTAAACTGTACAAATTTTCATGACGGTACCAAAATGTAGCCTTGCTTTTTCTTTTCAGTTAGCTCTTAATTACAGTGCATAATTGTACACAGGGCACATCTTTCACAAACGGTTTGACCTTGTTATGTCAATAGAGAAGTTTTTTATTATTAATAAAACATATAACACTTAACAATAAATGTATGCAAAACTGCTTCACAGCTTGACTTGCGGAATCGAAAAGTGTCTTATTTATGACAAAATTTAAGTAATTAAATTAATATGTAACAATTTTTTTATAATTTTCAAAGTTGGCTTCACTTGGATGTGCTCAGGCAACTTATTTAATATGTAACTTTGCTCCCACCAAAGTAGTTATTACCCCTGGGTACTTCAAATTTGGCCGAGAACACCGAAGGCCCTGCTATGATTAATTAATTCTAAACTATGCCCCTGAACATTATGATTATTTGAAATAAAAAGATACCTGTGTTTGAGACAAATTACCTTTAGTTCTTTATTAACTAGTAATTTAAGAAAACTGTAATGCTTCAAGCTTATCTAAATTAGTTATTGTGCTATTCCTTTGTGAAGGCTGCGAGATTGATGCCGTTTTATAACTTTAAACAGAGCCTCTTGATTGATAACTAAACAATATGATATATATGTCTCAATTCTCAACGACACCCTCCAAGTAAGACTTACAGGCGGACAGACAGACTTGGCGAATTTATAAGGGTTCATAAAAAGGAGACACCGCGTTAGATTGGTTTTAGTTAAAATCTATTTGATCAATAAAAAAATTGGCACGAACATTTTTCTGGTATCAAACAATTTCAAAACCACTCGTTTTATTCACCAACTTTACTATAATAAATATAAAACTATTTTATTTTAATCAAACGGACTAGCTGGACTACGGACTGGCGGCGAACTTCACCGACAAGATCTGAAAAATCCTCTCGATGTCGTATTGACCTTTTCTTTGAATCTGAAAGAAAATAATATAACAGTGATATCTCTGGACTAATCACACTACTTTAGCCCAGTCCCGAGTTAAGTACCGCAAGTTTAAGGACTTTTATTACTCGTAGTAGAAAACGGAAATACGCTTAAGATTTTTATTATAGAAATACTCATACTACGTAGATATGAGCAACTATGACCTTGATGGGATATTTGTGATTTCTTTGCTTTTTTCCCGTCGTTTCGGTGACTTTGCAAAAGCCATGGTCGCGGGATTGGGGTGTCGTCGCACATGATGGAGATCATAATATAACCCATACATCATATTTAAATTATCCTTAAGACCTACCTACTTACCGTACGTACTTCGCACCTAATCTAGAAATTGATTCAAAATTAAACGGCACCATTTTCTATATTTAAATTTGTGTTCTTTTGAGTTTTAAAAAAATATTATTAGGATCAATTTCAAAAAGTCCTGTTGTAGTCCCTAACTAGCCTAGTTAACGCATTTAACTGGCAAATACACTACAAATTTTGTTTAACAGGAACCCAGCTAGTTAGAGGCATGCTTATGTGGTAGTTAACGAGCTATGTATCGAATAACTACTTGACACTTTAATACTAGCCTGTGCAACCTGTAACTGAGGGCTTTAGTCTCTGTATGATTTTATTCCCTACTAGACAGCAGGCTTATACTTCCTACCTACTAAAACGTAAGAATTGAATTCAAAACTCACCCATCTTGATTTAATGTTTTATTTTTCGAGGTACAGCTTGATTTAGAAGGAGTTGTTCTAGAAACGATATTACTATTCGGTGTGCAACGGAAACTGTGAATACGTCTTGTGTTATTATCACTTTAGTATGTCTAATTCATCTATCAATAAAAAAAAACCATCAATTGTCCATTGAGTGGTTGAAATAACGAAGAGATTTGGTTACAACATTTGGCCCTTTGATGATTTTTTTAGGTTTTATAATCCACATCAATTAAATCAAGGATATTAGATATGTTAACAATCGTAGATCAAGCGCGGATACGGCGTCACCTACTAATTGCCGATTAAAAACCCGAGCTGTGCCTAAAACTAGGAGCAACCATTAAAGTGTTGTAACATGTTTTTGAAAGTTTTGCGAGCCCTCATTAATCTCAAAAGAAATTGAAAGTGGAGAATTTGGAATGCTCTTCACATTACCTTTGATTTTAGATTTAGCTATACACCTTACTTAGGCCTCAAACTAGATGTCAGCGATCTTCAGGGCGGGCCTGGTGGTGGGCTGTGGCCGCACTCGGCGTATCGATGACATCCAGTTTCAGACTTAAGGCGTAAAGCGATACTCACCTGGCAGAATATAAATCTGCCAGGTGAGTATCGCTAAGATTTATCTAAGATTCCTTCTAAAATTCTCCTCAGGTAGTTTATGGACGCCTCCTGACAACAAATAGGAATTTATTGATATAAATGATTGACGAACCTAGTCTTGTTCGTAGATTTAGTTTGAGTATCCGCTGCAATCAGCGACTCCTTCAGTCTTCTTTGGTACTATAATTTAAAGAGTAAAAAAGGCTATGTTTATATTATGTTTGAAGGCTCACCCTTGAGTTTTAATGCCAGGCCTTGCAAAGCCTAGCTTTTAACAATCGTACGAAATATGTATTGCCGGCGTACTGCTTAGCCAGTAGCAGTTAGCAAAGTGAGTAAGCAAGTAAGTAGGGAAAGCCTCCTGTTTGTACAAGTAAATAGGCGCGTCTAGTCAGCGAGTAGTGCCTAACTGTCCCCGACAGACTCGGCATCACCGCGGGGCGGACAAAAAACCGACAACAAACACTCGGACATCCCCACACTGAACGATCCTTCGGGAGAGGGTGAGGTAGATGTCATGCTCGCGCTGTTCGCCGACGACAGCGCTTACGTAACCTCGTCCCGAAAGAAGGAGCTCGCAACTGGGCGCATGCAGCGTATGCTGGACCGGTTGCCGGAGTGGCTCTTCAGGTGGCGCATGTCCGTCAACGTGTATCTCGGATGCAGTATCGACCGCGCGCTGCGGATGGGCTCGCAGGTGGACCGAGCGGTCAACCAAGCGAGAACAGCCCGCGCTTTGCTGTGGCCGGTACAGCGTCCGGACTTCCTACACGGACGAAGCTGGGGATTTACAAGACATATATCCGGTCACGTGTCACTTACGCCGCCCCCGCATGGTACGCGCTAACCTCCCAGGCCCAGCGGAAACGCCTACAAGCCCAGCAAAATATATCCCTACAGGTCATCACGGGTGCCGGTCGCTACGTCCGCAATGATGTGATCGCGCGTGACTTGCGGATAGAGTCGCTGGGTGAGTTTGTGGTTCGAGTGTCGAGCGCTATGTTCAATGGACCGCATGCTCATTTACGTGACCTGGCCCCGCTGCACGCGCGACCACCTGACGGGAGACCGTATCCGCGTGAACTCCCCCCCTCCCCCCCGTGATCCACCAAGCGGACTAGGGACTGCGTGTCCTGCGATCCGGACGAGGATCACACATGCGCACGCATGACACACCCAATCGCTACTCACCACAGTCACAACACACCACATAACACACAGGCCCTAAATGGGCCTACATTTCCCTGAGCCAAAAGCCAGGATGGTAACCCGCAATTATTGCGGCCCCGTTACCGAGGGGATAGTCGTCCCCTTGCGACCCAACCCGGGTTATGAGGTTCGTCTCGATGCCCGTAACCCCCCACAGTTTCTATGGAGATGACCAGCAGTGAACACTCGGACAAGCCGGTCGCTAGCCTGTGGCAGCGCAAGGCCAGACTAGTGACAAAGTCTAGTCCCAACAAAAATAATAATTCATGTTAGGTTATTCACCCATAAAGATCGGAATAAATATATTAAACTCGTCACCCCGCGGTTTCACCCGCGTAACTCCGGTCCTATATTAATCTCCATTCTATACACATATTAAAAATCTTGAGAGCTTTTGTATGAATGCGCTAATCTCTGGAACTACAAGTCGGATTTTAAAAAATTCGCATGATAGCTACATTAATGATGTCTTTTTTTGACTTACGGAAATGTTTAATGCAAGTTAATCGTTTACTATAAGGCAGACGCGTTGGGATACGGTCTAGGTGACACTGTTGTCGATAGGGAGACAGACACCCTCCTTTCCCGCAGGTGGGAGGTTATCTAAGATTAGCTAAAGGAACTGTTATTATGTCGTGATGATTTTTACAGGCTACGCCTGTACGATGCCGCTAACACCAACAGAAAAGGAGTTACACGGTTGAAACCGCGATGCTAGTATAGCTATAAATAAACAATTTTTGTTGGTATAGTACTTTCTCTTATACTAATATAATACAAACATTATATTAGAGCAAGGAGAAGTACTCTGTAGATTTTCTTGGTAGATATATCATCGGTCTGGACAACAAAGTAGCCTTATGAGGGTTTCGTTTTTTTCGAGGTACCTACAGAATCCTAAAACCGGTTAGTATTACTGTTATAGATTTTTCTATCCCGCAGTGTACTAAATATTAAAACGTACCTTTATGCTATTCAGTAAATCGCCCTGAGTAGCTAGCTGCCTCTCGTCAGATCGAATTGAAAATGATCGTTTTTCAGTTGGCGAGTCTCTGCATGCTCCCAGTGATGCTGCTCCGACAGAGCCATTCCGATGTCCTGTTACTATAACATTCATCAGATCTAACGTTTTTCTACACATACTCGCATCTACACTAAACTGTTGAAAAGCAACTGAGGAGGTGGTAGTGACTACAGATGGATCCTTAACTTTGGTGGTAAAGTTATATAAATATGAATGGACTCATTCACATGCATACAACTTTCCCTAGATTATTGTCGGAAGAGAGCACATTGTACCACAAAGTAAAGACTTTGCAATATAATTATTTTTAGTTCTGATTGTATCTTTACTGCTGATTGCTTCGATGTGAATCATGTTTGTTATTGTTTTCTTTGTAGTCTCCCAAGAGATGGATTACAACCTGTAGATGATGGCAATATTATAAAGCAGACATTTTAAACGGTTTTAAAAAGGAATATTTTTGAAGTCACCGTCATCATGTAGTCTTTAAGACATCCCTGAACAAAGTTCCAAAAATAAACTGTTTAAACAATTTCCAGATATCTCTAGTACATAATACGTTCAATACATCCACCACTGGCCATCTTTTTGAACAATATATTTCGAAATATATTTTTAGGAAGTTTTAGTTTGCAGACTTAAATAATAATGTCAAAGAAACTTTTAGAACAATTTACTCCCAAATGTCTCTCTGGAGCTTTGTTAGGGGAATCATTAGACAGATTAAATTGTATGATGATACCATTAATATGCACTCGGTGTTAAACCCTTTCAATTCCCATAATCTTGAAATTCAGATTTGATGTAAGATCATACCAAGATTTTGACCAAATCTTGGTAAACACAAGCTATTGATTAACTTCTTCAAAAATTTGAAAAATTTTGCCTGTCCTATTCATACAATGACCGATCACCAAAACAAAAACATGTAATTTTGATTCTCTTCAAACATCAGCCACCACTATTCCTTCATGTTTTACTCATCCTAATTCTATAACTAAATAGGAAGAAAAGTAAAAAGTTATATGAACAAATAAATTTATTTCTTTTCTAACTACATTTAATTTATTAAAGAATTGATAAAACAAAACAAATTAAATTCACCAAATTGTATCATAATAAACTAAAAATACTATCACAGAAATATACTAATAATAAACAACTTCATAATGTTAGCTTAGTATATCTGAAACAGTAAGCTATATTAGAATTGAAAGTTCTCCATTTATCTACTAATTTTGATAATTGAAGAAAAATTGCTAATCCAGGTTTTATGATTCTTAATTTGGTGACTGGAATAACCATAAAAACCTATGTTGACATTGACTTGACTTGTGCATTAACTTTATGATCAGAGTTATTTTTGTCTTCCAGTTGTTTTGCTTTATTGTCATATAATTGTTCTCTAATTTTGCTAGGGCCCGCGAATGTTGCCTGACTGGTTTTGGTTGCTGGTACATATATTTCATAAGTTTTAAAATATTTGAGTATACATTCAACATCCTCTTCTTTCATTTTGTACTCGAAAGCAATTTTTTCAGCCGTCACCTCTTCTGGATTTATTTGGTGGGCCGATATATACTCAATAGTTTGTCTTAATGTAGTTCGCCCATAAGGAATTCTGTCCGGCTCCTTATGCCCGTAGTCGAAATCCTCCAATGACTTGCGGTCTTGAGGTAGAGGTCGATCTAGACTTTGTGTTTTAATTTCCTTCGTTATGTCCTCTTCTGGTCGGCCGTGTGAAGTTACATAAACATTTTTAAGTCTTACATCAAGTTCTAGATCCTTATTACCTATCTTAACATCGATATCTGGATCCACTTCACGTACTCTTTTGAGATCCTCTATTGTTGATGGGTAACTTGGTGCAGGGCTCGGTTTTTCTTTGGATATTACTCTATGTGCACGATTTTCGATGTTAAAGGCCCGGATTGGTCTAAGAGCTTTAGTTACTAAAGCACCCATCTTAGGTGGCGATAGTACTATTTGTTATCAGTTATAATTTGTTTTTACATGTATTACAATATTTATAACAAGAGCATTGTTACTTGAATATGAATTCACAATTTTACAGGTTATTTTGTGTTTGACACTTGACAGATTACAAACAAAATTGGACGTTGACGTTTGGCGAGTATTCGAATTAAATCACGCGTGTTCGAGGAATTTGACAATGATTAAAAAAACTTTGTTATCACTATTGTTATATCTTCAAAATTATAGCGATCCTGTGTAGTAACCTACCGAATTTTTACAAAAACTAAATTTTATATAAAGCACTTTACACTCACATTTGACATAAGCCTGGTCATTGATCGTGCTGGGATGCGCGGAGAAGAAAGAGTAAAAAAGATAGACAAAAACAGTACTGCTTTCTCTCCTTCCTTCTCTATTCACCAAGACGGACAGTCGTTCTCTAACTATATTATCTCTATGGATAACTGCTATGCAAACACGTTAAGTTATGGTTTAATTGATAATAATTTAACGACCTTACGTTTTAATCTCGATAAAGCATCTTCTGTGCCGGATTTAGGTGAATTAGAACGTGGCCTGATCACTGTATTTGTCGCACGATTTACTTCACAAACTTTTCGTAGTGGAACAGGTGGACTTGGACTACGACCAAGTCGACGACGGACTTGAGTTGGAGCTGAAATTTATGTTTGATAAATTTGAACTGGAGAATTGTTGTCCTATACGAAATACTAGTAAACTATCTTTATATATATATATATATATATATATATATAAATAAAGATAGCATTATTCCTTTGAACCTTTAACACATAAACTGTTATCTTTCTTACCCTGTGATAAACCGTAAAGATGTAAAATAAAATTATTAATGTGAATATAAATTAACATACATATATAATTGGGTCTTAGAGCAAAAATTTACCAGTTTACATACCTTTTTCAAAACCCTTATTCCCTTCTGTGTGTATATTTTTGGACGTCAAAGAATTTGGCATAGAAGGAACACAATATGAATACTGAGACGACACTTTAATTGAAGATTCCAATGGACTTTCCCTATACATGTTCGTTCGCCTGTTTTGCATAATGTTCTGAAAGAATAATATTTATTGTTTTTTTATTTTATATTTTGATATCGTCAGGAAATATAATAGCTGATTGTTTCATATATAATATGCTATCTTATTTAAAATCTCCGATTAAATCCAGGGGTGTCACAAGTTTGACGTGTGTATCTATGCGTCTGCCTGGGACGTCGTAGTGCTATAAAAGTAGATGCAGTTCCTACATGAATTGATCGATTTGGATGCGGTTTTCTTTCTTTGCAAGCTGGGATGAACCGGGGTGGTTCATAGCTGTTTGTCAACTTTAAAGACATACGTCTCCAGTATATTCAACTTATGATTATTAGCATCAGTGACTTTTGTATTCGGAGAAGAAAATAAGTACCTACCCAATTATTTTAAAAAACTTATCTTTTAGTAATACGATTTTTCTGACATGATAACGTCTTGTAGATAGATATCGCTAGCTGGATGTACGAAGTATGACGTCATAGTAACGTTTTTTTAGAGAATGCAATTAATATATTTTATTTATTGAAAATTCGTTAAAAATTTAGGTACACTACACCAGCGCATTCAGAGTTGTTATATCTCTGACAAGTCATTTTCAGTAATTTGGTAATCTATCAAACATTTGCTGTCACACCATACAAAATCAAGGCAGGCTATGACTGGTATCAAATAGTGCTACCTATATTAGAATAATTTCCCCGAAAAATTAATAATTAAGTTGTTATATTATTTCTAAGTTTATAGTAACCTTGTTTCACACAATCAAATTGCTGATTATTTCCTCATGCGCCTTCAAAAGTATCTGAGGGAGTAAACCCCACATGATGAAATAGTTATGACTTTTATTCACTTATTGAATAAAAATTATTCAAAATGGCATATTACACATTACTCCTACGTATATTGTGCACAAAGGTCAAAATCGTCTGAAATAATACTCTTGTTCTATTATATCATTTCAATATTATGTTAATATATTTTAGAATGTGGAAATAGTCAATTATTTTGCTTTTCCTAAATGGTGCTGGCTCGTTTTCTAAATTAAAGGTTTTTTTACTAAAACTAATCTAGTTTTAGATAAGTCTACTTTCAATATTTACTTTTATAAATTAAAATTCCTTAATGTATTTTTAATTAGATAATTAATGCAGATGACACAATTAAATATTCTTATATGGTACTACCCCATTCTAGTTACAAATAGGGAAAATATATAAAAGTAATCATGGCAGCACATAGTCTTGTCTATCCAATGAAACCTGATAACTAGGGTAAAATAATTAGAGTCCGATCGAACTTACGTTATCTTCTGTGGTAGGGCACGTTAACGTTCTGTTTTCGCATTCGCTCCGATCACATTCCACTGAATAATTTTCTTTTAATAATGGGTAAAATGACCAATTCTAATTGCATAACAGGCAACCGACATGAAGACTTATCATCTTCTTATGGAATGTGATATTAACGAATTTCTCCAAAAAGAATTTATGATGCATACTAAATGGAATAAAGCCGAACTTTTCCTTTTTTATACATAATATTTACATAATACTGTTAGCTCTAATTTTAAATTAGTATATAGTGACAGATTCTTAAGTTTTGTCATCCATCCGCTATATATAAAGGATTTAGAGTTAAGTTTATAATTCTTTTTTTCAGTAGATGTAAGGCTGACTTAATCTTATGATGTATGTAGCCTTTAAATAAAGACAAAAAAAGAAAAAGAGCAAACTTGCAGAATTGAATACGGTTACATTGATGTTATTCTTTCTAACGTACTGTAGGTTCCTCTTGTGCAATGGGATTGGGCCGGCAAGACCGGTGCCTACCACTCGTTCAGATAATACAGCCGTGACGTGACATCTTAGTGTCGCGTTTCGTATGGGCTGGATCGGCCAGTTCAGTGAGTGAAGAAAGAAGAATAAGGAAAATAGTGATATAGTGCCCTCAGTTTTCATCTCACTCGCACAACCGCACGGATCCGTTCCAGCACGCTATAGCTGCCCTTTTCAGGGTAGCGTCCTTTTCAGGACTTCCGGCCTTTAAGCGCGAGGCCCGTAACAAGCGTGCCGGACTGACGGCCGCTACTACCGCAGCGACACTAGGCGCACGGGCTTCGACTACAATAGCCGATGCCCAAGTGCCTCGTCCACCTCCCGAGCAGCCGCATCTCATGGCGCCGGCGAACGGCCCTACTCCGCGCACGGCGTCCGCCCTACTATCAGCGAACAAAGGTAAGTCGAGACGCGGCAGGGGCAGGGGTAAGAAAGGAGACCCCAACACCAACTCCGATGCAACAGCCACCAGCCAACAACGACCAGCGCCAACCGTGACCAGCAAGAAGCCGGAGGTACCTTCCCAGATGGCACCCGGGACCGTTCGCATCTCCACCAGGGCGGCTCAGCGCCGCACCGGCGTTGCAACGTTGGCGACGTTAAAAGCCCTCTCACTACCGGCCACCTTAATGGACAATGGATGGAAAGCCGGTTCATGCATACTATCCGCACAGGCGGCCCCATCACCGAGGCCCTCATCAGCTGTGCATCACAACTAGTGTTGCTGATGCCAGCGATCATTCACAGCATAACCACCTTGCTCAATGGCGAACCTCTCACTCCTCAATTAGAACGCCCAGGGCCTCCGCGGGAAGCACAACATTCTGCGTCACGTCCTCCGCGAGCGTGACGTGGATGTTGCCCTCATATGCGAGACCCACCTCACACCGGGACGACATTTCGCAGTGCCCGGGTACCACACATACCGGCTGGACTACATCCCTCCGCCGGACGGCCGCCCATGCCGCGGTTTGGCCGTATTGGTAAGGCGCACAATAATCCACCAGGTGCTGCCGCCGACGCTTACTACCTCGCTCTACACACTCGGCGTAGATTGTGATTGGGTGCCAGACCCACCCGACTGTTCGCAGCCTATAAGCCCCCTAACTTCCGCCTAGATCTCCCGGAGATTCACGGGCTCTTATCAGAAGAGCCCACTGTAATCGCCGGGGACCTAAACGCCAGAGACACGGCCTGGTACTCGCGGTACTGCACCAGCGTCGGCCGTCCACTCCTCGCAGACGCGGAGGCCCGCGGATACACAATCCTGGTCCCTGACCAGCCAACATACTTCCCGGTGAACCCGGACCACCAGCCCGACGTATTAGACATCGCCGTCATGGACCGCGTGGAGGGATTGGTCACCCAGTAGGTCCTCTCCGACGCCCTCCAATCGGACCACTGCGCGGTCCTAATCAGGATCGCCACAGCCACGGCTCATTCCCTTCCGACTCCTCGGCGGCCAAAACTTGACCGCACGACCTTCGCACGCGAAATAGACGCGCGCACACCCCCTCGTTCCCATTGGCATCTGCGGCGGACGTGGACCGCCTGGCGGAAGGCCTAACCTCGGCCTTCACAGCTGCGCTGGCCGCGGCCACCAAACCCCCGGGCCCAATCCCCGTCTCCCGACCGGACCTCACCCGCCGATTGGACCACCTAATTAAAGAGAAGAGCAAGCTCCGCCGTCAATGGCAAAGAACGAGATGCCCCACTATCCGGGCTGCTTTCAACGGAGCTGCCGCGGTGGTCAAGCTCGAGTTCTCCGCACACTACGCGGCGACTTGGGAACACCGCCTCTCCCAGGCCGCCGAAGACTTGCCGTCTGTGCACCGCCTCTGCCGACAACTCGCCGGCAGCAAGGAGCCCATCCGTCCGCTAATACACGAGGATGGGGACCAACGTTACCGTGCAAAAGACAGAGCCGATATCCATGCCAGGTACCTCACACAGGTCTTTACACCACTGGCCACCGCCGCGAAGGACCGCGAGGATGAGGTGGTTGCACAGGTAAGGGAGTACTTCGCCCGCGAGGGTTCCCCCTCTCTACCAGCTCAGGAGACCGCCACCGCCGCAGCACCCGCCTTCTTCGTGTCGCCGAGCCAGGTCCGTCGCGCCCTCCTCAGGGTTAATCCCAGGAAAGCCCCAGGCGCCGACCAGATCCCCAACTCGGCTCTTCGACTTGCCTCTCCCAGGACAGCAGCCGCCATTGCCCGGCTATTTAATGGAATATTCCGCACGGGCCATTTTCCTACCCAATGGAAGACGGGGGAGGTAATCTTGATCCCCAAGAAGGGGAAGAGCCTCCGGTCTCCCGCCGACTACAGGCCCATCACGTTGCTGCCCGCGCTCTCCAAGGTGTTCCTCCTCGAACGCCTCACCCCTTACCTGCCGACTCGGGCCGATCAGTTCGCCTTCAGGACCGAGCACTTGACCAGCCACCAACTCATCCGCGCCATACATTACATCACCAACGCCGTCAACAAGAGGGAATCAGTCGCGGCGCTCTTCCTGGACATGGAGAAGGCGTTCGTCTTCTCTACAAGCTAATCGCTTCACAGGTTTCCCGTCCCCTTGTCACCATAGTGCGGTTGTTCCTCAACCACCGCACCTTCTACGTCAGAGTGGAGGATGCTCGCTCGCTCACATGCCCCATCGGAGCCGGAGTGCCCCAGGGCAGCTGCCTCTCCCCTGCTCTGTTCAATCGATACGTCGACGACATCCCCAATAGCGAGGGAGTCATGGCCGCCCTGTACGCCCACGACACGGCGTACCTTGCCAAGTCACTAAACCACCAGCACGCAGCCGCCAAGATCCAGAGGATCCTGGACAAGCTCCCCGAATGGCTGACGCAATGGCGACTGAGCGTCAACACCGCCAAGTCACAGGCGGTGATCTTTCCCCGCTGTCGCCGTGAGCCTCCCATAACCCCTGACGCTCGGCGGCGCGCCCATTCCTTGGGCCTACCAAGCAAAATACCTGGGCGTCTGCCTGGACGCCGGCCTAACTATGGGTCCCCACGCCTGCGCCTCTGCGGCTCAGGCCTCCTCCGCAGCGCTTCGACAGCTACAGCCGGCGCTGTCGAGGTTCCTCCCACTGAAGGTAAAACTTTTAATATATAAGCTCTACATCCGATCCCGCCTGACGTATGCGGCTCCAGCGTGGTACCACCTACTGGCGCCCTACCACAAGCGTCGACTGCGCGCGGTCCAATCCAGGGCCCTGCGCCACATAGTCGACGCCCCGCGCTTCGTCTGGAACTCCACCATTTCCCGGGACCTTCAAGTGGAGGACCTCGACAGGCATATAGCCGGCCTGGCCTCCCGCCTGTTCACCAAGGCGGACGCCTCTGCCCAGACCACGCTCCGTCATATCGCCCCCTACCACAGGCGACCTCCCGACCGCAGGGCGTATCCGCGCGACTCCGCGCAGCCCCTCTGATGTGCTGGACGATGCACCGTCGCGGGCGCCCACAGGAGTAAGGACGCCTGCGGTCAGTCTTAGTTTTAGTTTCTAGTTTTAATTCTTATAATTATCATTTCTCACCTTGCTTCTCACACTTCATTTATGCCACTTCTCACATTGCTTCTCACTGCTTCCCCTTTAAGAAATCATCATCACGCTTCCAAGCTCACACGCTTATTAACTCTTCACGCTCTCACCATTCATGCTTCCATTCTTCTAACCCAATCATGCTTTCACAATTCTTGCTTCTAATGCCACGCATCCTGTTTCCCTTACTGAATCCTATACCCTTTTGCTCCCTTGTATCCAAGTCCCCGTAGTGGGGTTCCTATCAGTAAATACGGTACGGGAATAGCTTCCTTCCCCTCTTTTTTCCCTTCTTTTTAGAAAGCCGTGGGGCTCACGCGCGCGCCTAATCAGCGGGCATCCCGTCCTTGGTCGCTGGCTGCCACTCTCTGGGCCTTCGCCGGGATTACTGGCGATCTCACCCGGTGGGGGCAGACCGCCCAGGACGACCACGCTGTGAGGACGAGCGCACAGGCCCCACTGGCAACCGCCCCCTTAACGAGACCTGCACAGGTCTCCCTAACGACCGCTCCATATTGATGGAGTGAGACCCCGCTGCCGCCGGAAGAGGACCACAGTCCTGATACGGCTGCCTCTACCCCCTTGCGGGGGCATGAGATGACCCCATTCGCTCGTATGGGCTGTGAGTAGCCCGCGGCCCTTGAGACGTGGGGGAGAGGGGAGGAGCGCAACGCATGGCATAGTAATTATGTGGATGTTCATGGGCGTCGGTGGTCGTAAAAAGGTGATTGCTCGTTTGTTTTTATTCTATAAAAAAGCTATGAACAACTCCAAAGCAATTTTAATTATTTTATATCGACATACTAGATACATACTTTCGTTATGAATATACTTAATATTGTATCAAAAGTATCCTTTAGTACAAATTATTACACTATTATTAGTTATCGAAATTTGATCATAATTATAAAAAAATATTCGACTTCGAATACAACTCGACTAGAAAAACCTTTTATGGATTAGACATATAATGAAATTAAATATCGTACTTTCTAATAATGCAAAAATTAAGATGAGATTTTGACTTATATAGTCAAATTCACAAGACGAGTCTTTGAATAACGGATTCTGTATTTAAAAAGGAAGCCCTCCGTTCGGTGAATATTGCAGTTGGATATGCCATCGAGAAATAGGGTTATGTCTCATTGACAAGTGGAAGACTACGAATAGGTTTTACCTTGGGAGAGTCACTATATGTTAGGTCCCTATATATGAAATTGGTGTTTTACGTACTATGTATATGTGCTTCGATGACCGTCATTCGTTTGTTTACTCCTTCTGTTTTTTCTGATTGCATCATTCTTCTTTCAAAATGGAAAACTTAAAACATCGTATTATTTACGAGTAACAGTTCCGTCGTGGCACTAGTGTTGCAGACACGACTCGAAGGGTGAATGATGTGTATGGTGGTAGTGTTGCAAACACAGTTCGTTTTTGGTTCCAACGTTTTCGTTCTGGAAATTTCGCCCTGTAGCACAAGCTCCGTGGACGGCCTGATGCCCAAGGACTTGAAGGCTATTGTGGAAGCGGATCCATTGCAAACCACGTACGAGTTAGCTGCAGGCTGTGATGTTAATGATAAAACTGTTTTAATTATTTTGAAGCAAATTGGGAAGATTAAAAACCTCACGAATTGACTGAAGCAAAGAGACAAACGCGCGTCGACTGCTGCAGTACATTACTAAACCGGCACAATAACGAAGGTATTTTAAACCGAATAATTACCTGTGATGAAAAATGGATTCTTTATGATAATCGAAAGCTCTCACCGCAATGGTTGGATCTTGGCCAGCCAGCCAAATCCTGCCCCAAGCGAAAATTAACCCCAAAAGAGTTACTTGTAAGCGTAATTAGTGCCGGTATTGTTCATTACAGTTTTCTCAAATCTGGCCAGACTAATGTCTATTGTCAGCAAGCGCAAACCATGATGGAAAACCTAGCGGCTAAACAACCAAAGCATCAATCGCTCCACGCCACTGCTGCTTCACGACAACGTTAGAACACACACTGCTCAACAGACGGCTACCAAATTAGAAGGGCTTCAATTGGAAAATCCAAGACATCCTCCGTACTCCCCAGAGCTTACTCCAGCAGATTACTATTTGTTTTCGAAATTTTGATAACTTCGTGCAAGGGAAAAAATTCAACTCCGATGGGGCAGTCCAAACCGCCTTCAAAGATTTTATTGATTCCCGTCCGGCTGGTTTTTTTTAGTAATGAGATCAATGAGCTACCTATGAGATGGCAAAAGTGCATAGAAAACAAAGGATCATACTTTCATTAATTAAATATATTATATAAAAAAAAATCGACTTTTTGTTCCTATGTAATTTCATATGTAAGGACCTAAAACTTAAGTGGCCGTCTCTTGTTTGATTGCGTTAACTTGGAAGTTTGCTTTATCGTAAGTTATATTTATATATATTTATTTGTATTATTATATTATTATGTTCTATGGGGTTGCACAAGAAGGATGAACACTGCGGATGCTCAGTTGCAGTGTTCCCCCCTCTTTATCGGTCACGTGTTTCATTCTTGAGAAAAAGTGTCTTGACAGTTTGACAGACACAATCCATCGGAGAAGAGAATAGCGGAAGTTAATGCAATCGAAATAATCGGCCATTTATTTTCTTTTAAGCCACAGATTTTGACCTTTGTAATACAAAGAAGTAGCCATCAAAATTAGTAATGTACGCTTTTATATCAGAAGAAACATTGTCCAACTTTCATTGGTAAATTATTTCATATAACGCTTACATAGTAAAGTAGTGCCATGCTGCTTTGCAGTAGGATTGGCTCGAAATGAGCAGGTTACCTCTTGTTCACATGATGCCCTCGTAAGATGACATCGTCGGTGGCACAGTTTGAGCGGTTTGTTAGTATCAGGTGGCCCATTGGAGGAGAGGAAGAAAGCAGGGTAACACATGGGCATTGTTATTATGCAGATGTTCTTTGGCGTCGGCAGTCGTAGAAAGGCGCCTATTACTTTAGAAGTTTGGTGCAAACGAGAAATAAGAGACTGTATAGATATACTATAAAAATAATATTTTTCTATAACATCCACTCAAAAACCGCGCAAATCGAGACTTGGCGATTATGAGACTAGTGTACCTGTCACCACACGGCAGTGTCATATGAGCGAGAGGGCCGATCCTATCATGCCGACCCAATTCCGCAGCAAGCATGGCACTACCTCTTAATTAAATTTTGGAAACTTCTAACATTTTTTATTATCAGGCTTTGTACCATTAATGTACGATACACGCAGTGACTGGCATGCAACCTTCTTGGCCTGTTTATTATAAAGCAATGGATTGAACAGAGCGGCAGGAGGCTTCTAGTGCCTACCGAGACACACAAACATTTGCACAATTAGAGACAGCAAAGAGAGATTAGGCAGATACGTAGCCCTCCTGTATTATATCCTCCAATGGGTCAATGAAAAGTTCTCAAACCGCATGGAAATCTGCTCCACTTTACACTGGTTTTAGTAATGTATGGATAGGTGGCGCTATGCATTAACGACACCTTTAATTGTGTGCACTCAAATGAAAGAATGAAACTTTATTAAATGATAGGACGTGAAATATGAACTCGTGAGTTTCGGTTTCGGGCCGAAACTGACACACTGGCCGGAACTTCCGTTTCGGTTTCGGCTAGCAGTATCGGTTGGATTCTAAAAAATAAACTTCTATAAATAAGTGAAATTAATACATACTTTGACATCACTCAAATCTTTTGATATTATTCCCCTGGGAGCCACTCCAAACTGTGGTAGCAGATATGCATTCGTTTTGTTTTTATTGGTAGGTTCCTGCAATAATGGCTGTTAAATGTTGGCAAAAGACTAAAATTATAGTTATTATAATTACAATATTCATACATTAGCAATAATTGAGCCTCGGACAGTAGATTTTGGTATGTTTTCCCTAGTTTTGGAGGGGTTTCTTGATTGACGCTGCTCGCCAACATTTTTGTCCATTACGTAGAAACAATCTTTATTACTTCTATCACTAATGAATGGTGTCCTAAAACAAATGTTTAATATTAATAATAAAGATGGCAGTGTTCCTTGATTTCTTAAAGATCGTCATAAAATACAGAGTTCAGGCTAGTTTCGCAGGTATGTATCATTAATTAAGGACGACAACTGAAGTGGCCTTACCTCATTATTGATCAGACGAGGAGGCTGATTACGATAGTACCAGCAGCTCATGGAACCATCCGCCTATTCATCTTGGCGTGATGGTATACCTTACTCGATAAATAGATAAAAATATCTAACACTCAATTTTTTTTTTTTTTCAAATTGAATAGTTGTTCGTGAAATTTGCGCATTTTAACAAGCAAACTTTCCAGCTTTTAAATATTATTGGGCTACCTGCCTGTTCAGGATCGTGATATGTCTCGCTACGTTCTCTCTGTCTAGGCCATTAGGGGACTGACCTGAAGATGTGTTATTTTTGTTGTCGTATAATATTAGCAAAGATAATGAACCGAAAACGAGGATGGTGTTGTCACATTTTAACAGAAAATATCTTATCTCTTAAAAAATATGATTATATTTAAAATTATTTCCCATCTTAAATGGTTTCTGGCTTTCCGTGACAGGTATCTAGGTAATAAGTACATTGATGAGGCGAAATGAATTTCCAATACAGATAATATATTTAATAGAATAGTTTGGCTTAAAGAGACACAGAGAGTAAACTAGATTTGATGTCTCTTTTGACTTAGATGCGTTTTAGGCTCGCGTCCCTACTCTATCTATATTTTTATATATGGATCATACATTAGAGTCATGACTATGTAGTATACAACATCCATGATATACACGTAAATGTAGAAATACAATCTTAAACACTTACTTCTTATTAATTAAGCTTTGATACAAGGGGATTTCCTTTAAGTGTAGTTCAAATTTCTCTCCGGTCGTCTTATAAATATCTGCTAAGTGAATTTGTTAACAAAATAAACCTCATTAAAGAATATATGCTAAAGAATGCATGCTTCCTAGATGCGTAGCGATGTAAATAATTTTTAAGGTCTTAAATGACAGACCCCACTTATGACCTTCAAAATTGTATGCAGCGTGACGTATCTAGAAAGCATATGCAAAGCATTGTATATATAATTAATTAAGAAACAAAATTAACCATATCTATAAAAGCGCAAAACTTAATCTCATTGCCAGGTGGTGCCCATCGAGTACAACGCACTGCCAATTTCCAAAACAGTTCAGCACACGCTCCCGAACAGGGTTGACAACAAAGATATTTTCTCCATGTACATTTATTTTCGTTTGAAAATGTATTGCATAAGCTATGATCTTCACACACTGTACACTTGGGTACTACACAATTCCTTAGTTTAACCGTCGTCCCACTAGGAATGACACTTAGATCGCAACAGGATACGAATGTCTTATCTTCCTCGGGTTCATTTTTCTCTGAATAATGATGAAAGTTCTCTATGAAATTTAAAATTCATTATTACAAATAGGAATATTATTATCATCAAAAGGCCTATTAAGGATATCCTATCAAAGGGCAGTTACTTTGGCAGAAGCATTGGCAGTGCGTTATAAAAGTGATTTTAACGCCGCAAAACAACTATGTCAAATAACCTATTGATTTTTAGACAAAAATATTTTCATTCACAATAAAAGTTTATTAAATTATATTTCTGGACTAATCATTAGGTTTATTGACACTGACTATTGAGTGCCTTGTCTTTTCCATTGAGGTTTCAATTTCCAAATTTTACTACACGGCTGTGTACTGCCTAGTACAGGTCCCGGCACGTAACTGTGGCGTTGAGAGATAAGTGGAGGGGTTAGCTGCGCATGTGTACGACTGGAGAACTAATCGCAACTCCCGTCCGATACGTGCGACCCTCACCCGTCCTGCACTCGCCCCTACGATACCACATTTCCTACTTATATTATTGTATAGCAATAACGGTCAGCCCTACATTTTCGTGCTGGGACCTACAACTGGCGTCTTTGCCTTTTCTTATAATTACTCATAAACGCAACTTGAAAGAAATGTTACCTTCTCGCGTTTTAGAAGCTTGGGGACGCGGTTGAGATGTCTCCGGTCTATTTTGCCGACGTATCGTCGGCGGAGACGGAGATTTACTCTTGCTTAGTACAATCGGTTGTTGGTTGTAAGACTTTTTAGCGAATGAATAAATTCCGTATTCGTGTTTAGGAAATTTGTTTACATTTTGATACATTCGTTTCCTGTTAAATGTATTTTAATTATAAATGATAATGGAAGTTGTTTCTATCTAGTATCTTAGATCTTTGTGATGATATAGGTTATGAATGGAATATACGGGTAGACCGTACAAGTTGCGGCTTTCGTGCTATCTAGTGAAAACTACTGGTAAGTAGCAGTCGGTAATGGTTGAATGCAACAAGCAAATAATCAATTTAATTTAAAAAAATCTAATCGACTTAAAAAATAACAAACAAGGTACGTAAAAGTTGAAAATAAAATAAATTGAACATTTAATCCATCAATGCAATCTTGATATGTATATAATATATATTACACAAAGCACCCAAAAGTCTGTCTGTATGTGATAGATATTCACAAAATCTACTGAAGGTATTTTCATGTACTTTTCACCTACCGAATGAATAATCCCCAAGTAAGGTTTTAGTATACAATCTGTTATGGTAACAAATCGGTCCTTGTTATTCACGTGAGAAGACGGGGTCGGATGACGTTTAAAGTTGAAGCTTACAAATGTAGCTGAGAACGTGGAGATGTCGATACATTCGCGATTCGTCCCTTTCCCTTCTCCTCGAATTTCTCTAGAGTACTTACGTAACCACCCACCATACAACAAGGGTTATTGTGTGTGGCATATGGAGTTATTGGTGCTATTGTATACGTTAATCACTCGATTACCCACTATAAAATGACGCCGGATATAAGCTGGGATCGTTATCATCCAATAGTCTTAGCAACGCGAGCAGTTTAGTTAGTGAAAATTTGTGTTTGATTATTACATACCTAAATATATTTCCTTGTTTTATAAGCCAAGCTTCAAGCTTTTCGAGCCATTCCTGAAACGACACAGGTTTTCGAATTTGGTGATTATCTCAGCAAAACTTAATTAGTACTCGTAGATGTGTCATGCAAATATACTGTGGAGATTATGTACAGGTACACACTTGGAATAGAAATGCTACCTTCATTTCCTGGTGGCCCCCATATTGTTTGCTGGTCACAACACCTTTGTTCTCTGTTCTGATGACAAGCGTTCAACGCGTGTTTTGATATTGCGTGTTTACGACTATATTTTTTTTATTCGGACACGCACTTTGAGATAATTGGTTTTCTATGTTTCCGTTCGGTTATTAATTAATAATTAATAATACATGCATGCACGAGAAGGTCGATAAATTCTCAATTGAGCGCGTTATTTTATTGTTCATCGGGTTGTCAATAATTCTTCTGACAAGTAATAACCCTAATAAACCATGATCGCCAGGGCAAGGCGCGTTTAAGCCTCCCACATACACACGGTTTCCGTATTCGATTTCCGAATTTATATACCCGAATGCATGAAATAAATATAAGAAAACATTATCTGTATCTCATATTGGATTTTTTCCAGCGGAACAAATTCCGTAAGTACGTTTAAAATGCAACTTTATGCGTTCGGAGAATCAACACTGAAAAAACCTAATGACGTCAGGCGGGACGCAGCGCTTACTTACATTTTCTTTGATAACAAACACACGTTTGGAAATTTTATTCAGCATCGCATCGTCTTGCGTTCACCACACTATCACTGTACGTACTTACTGTATACATTTCTAACGAAGAAAATCAAACGTTTGCGCTTGTGTCGCTTTAGGAAATCGAATAGGGAAAATGTGTAGATGCGGCCAGCTTTACGCCTGTCAAGCGCATGTCATCTCACACACATTACAGTCAAGATGTTTTTAGGCAATATGTACGTAAAACATGTGCATATTCACCTGTTGATGTCCTATGACGGACCCGGGCCTACAAATTCTCATCCATGCGATGGCCTCGTGTGCTGTCATCCGATAGTGTTTCATTAAGTAACAACCGATAAGCGATCCAGTGCGCCCCAAACCTGCCTAAACAATAACTTAATATAATGTTAATTAAATAGCATAATGTATATTATGCTTCTATATTAAGGTCAGCACTATACACACACATAATAATTGAGAAAGCTTGGATGAATGTATTGCTGCTCAATCACGGCAAAATTACTAAATGGATTTTTATGAAACTTGGCTATGTTGTGCCTTATGTACCAGAATAACACGTAAGCTATACATATGAATTGCATATACATACATTTAAATACTAGCTTTTGCGTGTGGTTTTATGTGCAGTCCAAACGGACAAAGTCACGTCACACATCCAGTATACTAATATTCGTAAATTCGTAACCTTGCAATGTACAGCGATCGCACCCTTTGATCCTTCGCTAATTTCCAAAAATTTGATAAGGATATGTCTCCGGGGACAACTTCCGTCCGGAAAAAATAAATCGTAATGAGCAATTCCGTAGTTACGAAATCTAAAAAGTACATTTTTAATGAAAATATACATCGGCTAATCTCTACTATTTATTTAGTACGAATGACGGCGGCCAATTTGCCATGGAAATATATGGAGAAAAAAAACATATGTTCTCTGTAACATGCAACGACAAGAATTACTTCATGCAGTAAGGACCCACATTTTTCTTGCTGATATTAAATTGACTGATATTGGCCACTAAGTTTGCTTCGACTTATGTACTGTACACGAATCATCATTCTTCAAATTTTTTGATAATTCTCGCTTCCTGTTCTCCACGTGAACCAAACTGTTAAAACTGGTTCAAGATCGTCGGTGGATCTCCCATCAATTTTAAGATATCTTAAAAATGATTAACATCGACATTCGATTAATATTTAAAATATTAATATACAGAATGTTAATAATAGATATAAATATGGGTAACTTTTAGCTTTTCCCTATTGAGTTTCAAAGGTATGACTTCAGTCGATACTTACACATTGGAGTCGTAAAGTTTCTTGTTGAGTCTTATTACGATTTCTACATTATTTTTCAAGAAATAATCAATATAAATGTCAGGTGGATGGCACAATGAATAACTACAATCGACTGGCCCAATAAAAGCCAAAAATTTCCCTTTAACATAATAAAAATAACACATTATTTAATAGAATTGCATGCTTACAAAGATTGTATATCGATCGGTTCTTCATGTGTACCTACAGTAAACAACATCCTTAATGGCGGTGATAATAAGAAATTTCACAAAAATCCAGGGCATAATTCTGCAGCAGGAACCTAGGTACCTTACTACTTTACTTGCAATGTGGGCAGTCCGGAATGTTTCTTTGTTAATAACATAGGGGACAAACGAAAAGTCGGCTAACACGAGAAGTAATTAACTACGCTCGGACAATGACCCACAGCGCATATACACAGTGTTGTTCTGTGTATGGACCGCAACACCACCAGTCTCGCAGACACGTTCCGCCCTTGATGATTAAGTTATTTTCTTAAATATATCCATCGTATGGGTCTATTTTGGCAGAGGAATTTTGAAATTTGAAGCGAAGTGCTTTATCAATGTGGAAAAGCATCATCATCATCAGCCGTACGACGTCCTCTGCTGGACATAGAGCTCCACAGGCACGAGGTACTTGCATAAAGTGGCATGGCGAATCCGTGGCAAAGCATAATTAATGTTTATTGCTTGATTTACTATGAAACAGCTTCGCCGTGCATTTTTTCAATATTGATTTCCGTAGCATTTCAATTCGTTTTTTAAAATTGAATCGCTTTTAAAGCCCTTTAGAAGATCGAACAACTAAGCAATAAACCCGATATGTTACGAGAAATTATCTACATAAATGACTTTGTACCTGGTACGATCCAATTTAAATCGCCGCCTTGTATTCTGTCTAATCTAATATATTCTTCGACGTCAAAATCTTCAAAATGAAAGAATCCTAAATCGCGAGCTTTGGCTAACGCCTGCAGACAGTCCATAATTGTTATGGTGTATCCAGATTTCGTTGGAGTTGCATCTTGAAAAGGTCTTGATAAAAAATTGTGATAATTAATACACATAACACAATATGGTTAATCAATGAAAGTAGTAATAAAAATATAACTCACAGGTAATATTGTGCGTCAACTACAAAAGGTTTATATGCTTGGCTCGGTGGCAAAGTTAAATATAAAACCCCATAACATCCCATCAAAAAAGCAGCATTGGCTTTCTTTCTTGGGTCTGTGGATGTATAATGTATAATAAAATGCCTATGTAAATGCATCTTAATTATATCGTTTAGTTTCATACAGTACTTATAGACGCAACCTAAATTTAAAGGTCCAAAATCTAGATAATAATTTTCATATAACAACTCATCATCTATGCTGAAATAATGAGTATTTTCAGAATTTTGAGGAGTTATTCCTTCTCTGATTACAGCAAAATATAAAACATTCTCTATATATTCTGTCATGAAAACAATATCTGGATTTCGGTTCATAATTATCATCGACTTTTAAAAACACATTTTACAAATAAAAACGCATAAAAATATAAAACAACTAAAAGGCAAAATTTCACATTTTAAAGTAGGCGCGTTGGCATTTCTTTTCTTACGGCTTGCCTACTTTTGGCAACTCCGGATGGCAGATACTTAACGTTGTGTCACAGTAGATATAATATCATATATTATATTTTTTTACACTTTGTGTTTATTGAGCAGTTACGTCTGCATGATTCCGTAAAATGGGAATAATCCTATATCTTTTAATTATAAAAGACGAGGTTCTATTTGATAATATTTTGATTGTTAATATTGTCTACATGATTTCCTTTTAAATCTGAAGGTGACCGTCGTGAACTAACTGCTGTTATTTTTTTAATGAAACAATCGGAAGCATAGAAATAATTAACACAGAGAAGGGAAGTCATTACAAAACGTAACCATCTTGTCGAAAGACAGCAAATGACGTAAACTCCCTGTCTCTTTTTTTCGTTAATTTCTCTCTCTCTCTCTCTCTCTCTCTGTACTTCATTTCTCATATCTATATTATAAATACGATGGCTTTCCTTCTCTATGTATGTTATCTCTATGTGCTTCCCTTCTCTATCTATAACAACTTTATGATGAATGCTGTCAAAAAAATTCTGATTGATATTAATTGTCAAACTGACCAATTGTCAATGTTGTGACGTTCAGTTCTGAACACCTAATGATTATTAGTTTGTGTCGAACACTTCACACTCAAGCTCTATAGACGACTTCACACGTCTATATAGTCATATAGTTTGTGACTTCACTGACATGTGGTGAATTGATTAGAGCGGAGTTAATAGTTAAAGCGCGTACTCAAATTGAATGAAATAATCGTCATCGGTTATTATTATGAGAACTAAAAAGTCATTGGAAATTAAATAATACAAACGTCTTTGTAGAGAAACTGGTACCGCATATGTTAATTAAATATTGTTCACAATGAGTAAAAACACTGAGGCGACTACGAAAGTGCCTATGACGGATGTAGAAAGACTAGCATTATGCCAAAAATTGGACCAGGAATTGGACGACTTTATAAATGGCCTGGAAAGAAAAAGATACACAGAAGGATGGCCCGAAGATCGATGGGAGGTAATTTCTTGATCAATGAGAGGAATAAGTTCAATGTTTCTTAAAATCATGTCCAGAAAATCATTCATCAATTTTATTTCTTACTTGGTCGACTTGGTTATGATACTACTATATAATATATGTTTTTGGTTAGAATTTGTATTTTTTATCTGTTTCTGACTGGGGTCCCCCTAAAGCAGGAGTGTGTGCATTTTGCTGAATTACCGCCTTGTACCACCCTGTATCACACCTACATTCTCATCCCCTCACAGTAAAAGTTAATTTAATTTTTCTAAATTATTTTTTTATTATTACTTGAGACATGTGTAATTTTTGAGTTTGTCTTTAAGTTAACCCCTTAAGTGCCACTTAAGGGGTTAGCTTGAAGGAAAACTAATAATGAATACATATCAAAGTAAATATATACAACATGTTATGTATAATTTGTTTTCATTGTTACATACAGATTTAAATGATAGTATATACTGAGTGGGGTTTATGATATACCTAAAAATTGGGTATCATATGTGTAATGATGTTAATAGCTTACATACAAAAGATCAATAAAATATAGTCAGTAGTTCAGTCACAAAGTACTATTTTTCATTTTACCAATTCTCAACACGATGTATCCTATTACGAAATTATTTAATTACTGTCCCCCGGAAGTAAAGAACACTTGTGCAGTCACTATGGGTAGGGTCTACGGGGTAAGGGTGTCTGGCCTAGGATATAGGGGTAAGCCGCGTGGGGTGCAACGAGCTGTACATCACAGTATGTTCGTGACCTCATATTTACACATGATGCAATAAAATTAAATTATTTTTCTCCAATTTAAGTTTTAAAATATATTTTCTTTGGTTTTGTGTTGGGACTAATTTGAGAGTTTTAAAATACATATATATACTAGTACTATTGATGTTTTCAATTTTCATTGTACTATAATCCCCACTGTATAGATATCATCATATTAATATGGTGCAGTAGTATCCCATTAAAATGGCAGTGCCAGTGGCTCTACAGAGAACGACTTGGCTAAATTGTTTTACCAGTTGAGGGCATACTATACTTGTGTTGAGGTGTAGTCATAAAGGTTATCAAAGATGAACGGAACTAAAATTTGTTAGTTAAAGTAAAATAAATAATAATGTTCTCCTAGTTGAATTTCGGCTACACAGGCCATGTACACACCAACACAATTATTTGCACAGACATAAGTGTACTCTTTATTCCGGTGGGATTGCAATCCCTCATTACTAGAGATAAATCAGACGTAAGACAGTTTTTGATATCTGTCCTGCGCCTGATTTATCTACGGTTTGAAAAACATTCTCATGATTGTAGCTGACTATGCTAACTAATAGGCCATGAGGTAGTTAGGTATAAAGTAAAATAGTATTATAGCCAAGGAAATTTTAAGACCAAATGAAAGCATTGCAAGTATTACTTAAATTTTGTTACTATAATAGTTATTTTTTATAAAATAATTAATATTATAACTTTTGTAATCATTATTTATTTTCTGGAGATCTAAATATTTAAATTACTCAGGAAGAAATGGATAAACACCCTTTCTTTATGAAGACCACACCTGAAGATGGAGAACTGTCGCCTCTAGCAGAAGGTTTGGCAAAACTTAAATATGATCCTGAGGAAAATACACCTGAAGAATTAGCTACAAGTTATAAGGAAGATGGAAATTTCAACTTTAAACATAGGAATTATAGATTGGCAATCTTAGGGTAACAACAATTTTTTTCTTAAATCTGTAAATATGTAGAAAATCATGTATTAAGTACATGCGGGTAATTAATGAAAATCAATTTATAGTGTTTTTTTGTAATACAATCCTCATATACAGTAAAACCTCTACTTTGAAAGTTGAAAACTTAACTCTGTTGGTTTGATAAATAATCTGTTTTATGGCCCTCATTTAATAAAGATACATTTTACATTTGGAGCAGTATAAATATAGTCTGTGAGCCCTAGCATGGTGCGGGGGTGACAGTTTCAGTATTGTTACATTTTGCTCCTGTACCTTGTGGCAATTAACAATCTACAACTTAGTATTTAGTAGTGCCACATTCGTAACATATCAAATCGTTAATAATTGTAGTAGTAAATTAAATTAAATCCAAGCAGAATGTTCTAGTGTACTAATAAAATCAAACTAAAAATTAAGCAAATTGATATGAAGGATGTAACACCATAGACATATTTGGTGATGGATTTTACTGCTATGATGGATCAGTAGTTGTGTTGATTGTTTTTGTTTGTAATAAAAAAATGTGTTATTAGTTAAATTTTATTATTCAAATCTCTATAAAATTATAAAAATGAAACAACAGAACATACAATTAAAAAGAAATTAATCATTGTGTGACACACTACACACAAAGTAGGTACATAACTACTTTACAATCTTTCATAGAGAAGTAACATAGATGAAGATATGTTTTCTCTGCTATTTATTTGAAAATGAAGTTGATTTTGAAAGCAAAAGTTGCATGATAAGAAAAAAACTAAAGAATATAACTATGATCATTCATCTTGTAAACCTGGAGTAATTCAAGGAATTACTAAAGTTTTATGTTTTTATTTTGCAGATATACAGAAGGAATTAAAGTCAAGTGTGACAATCCTGAAATAAATTCAAGCTTATATAATAACAGAGCTGCAGCACATTGGTTTTTAAAAAACTACAGATCTTCACTGTTCGACAGTGAACGAGCTCTATCATTCAAGCCTGATCATATTAAAGCTAGAGTAAGAGCTGCCAAGTCCGCTTTAGAATCTGCAAAATATGACACTTGCTTTGATCACTGTCAAAAAATACTAGCAACTCAACCTCAAGATAAAGAAATAATTGCGCTATTAAAGACAGCAAAGAATAAAAAGGCAATTCTAGAAAGGGATAATAGAAAAAATAAAAAGGTGTCTCAAAAAAAGGATGAACACAAAGAGGTGATTGTTAAAGCCATTATTGAAAGAGGTATTAAAATATCAAATTGTGAAGATGAAGATGATGTAGATATATCAAAATTAGAACCTACTTTGCCGGGAGCCGCAGATTCAATTGTTCATATGGAAGATGGGATTCTAAAATGGCCAATATTATTACTATATCCTGAATTTCAAATGACAGACATGATTAGATCTTGCCCAGAAAATGTTCCATTGGTTACACAGTTGGAGCAACTGTTTCCAGCTCCCTGGGATGAGAATGGAAAATATAAAATTGGAAAAGTTAATGTATATTTTGAAGGATATGACAAAATGCCCCATCACGTTGATCCATCAAAAAAATTAAGCGAGCTGCTAGTTTCAAAATACTTTGAGCTTAGAGCTGGGACACCCGCATTCTTCATATTGCCACAGAAGAGTCAAATTGAAGTAAAATTCCTAGAAAGTTATATTTAAGTGCAATAAATAATATATATTTGTATAAAAATATAACTTAAGTACATAGTTATTATACCTAAGTAGCTACTTAATGTGTTTTTATATCAATGTGTAAGAGTTTACAAATATAAGTTATGGACTTTACTAATATTATATAAATGTTAATATTTTTTCTGTATATTTTATTTACCTTACTAGTTGATTCTGCCCTAGATTGCTATCATTGTATACAACACCTCATTCTCTTATGGTAAACATGTTCAACCACAGTTGTGAGGTCCTGGGTTTGAGTCCCAGGATAGATCAAAGTGCTATTGAGATTTTTCAATTTCTAGTAATAGACCAAAATCAGGAAGTTGGTGGTGTTACACCCCCGTACCTCAGAGAGCACGTTAAGCCGTTGGTACTGCGCCTGATTGATCTTCGGTTGTGTCTGTTCCTTCGGGACAGGAAGTACACTTGCGCATGCTCACATGCTTGTGCACTATAATTTGTCCTGCGCAGTTGGTCAGTCTCTAGAGATGACTTCAACTTGTGCTCCTGCCCACCTCTCGGTATAGGGAGCAAATCGCAGGGGATGTACGGGGATTTGCTCACCGACTCGCTTCCCCAACGTGCAATTATACAAACTCGACAGTTGAGAAGGTTTCAAACACCTTCGGAGTTCCGACTCTACCGACCCCAATAATCTGACAGTGAGTGAGTTAGTCTTGGTTTTCGCCCGTACCTACGTCCTTCCACATTCGCATGAGTTGTGAACGTGGAGAACGTGATATGTGGCACTCAGTTCCCTCTGCCTGACCCGGCAGAGAACTGGCATGGAGGTGTAAAATGGTTGGCTGTGCGATCACTAATACCATTGAATTTGTTATTCCATGGTAAACCTGAAATAACGCGCAGACCTGGTAGCGTGGCTTGTATATATTGTCCAATTTGGCATGAAACTACCTCACATTAAGGGCTTTATACTTATACCGCCCCACTATGGTTCAAGCCTTGTTGTGGTGGAGAGGCTCAGTAGACTAAGGTGAAGCAGACACCTTCGGCGAAGTCAATTGAGCCGGGTTGGTGTATGTCTTCTAGAGGCTGGCTAGTCGTCGATGTGCCCAGATGAATTAGTGTTCCGAGGTATTGAGGGCACTCATGGTGGTTTTAGCGGGCAAAGTGTACATCCCCGTGCCGCGGTCCCCACACAACTATGGATCCCACTCAGAGACAGTGAGCGTAAATGAGTTTCGCGAGTCTCAAAAAAAAGATGCGCCGAAAGTACTGGGTCTTTCCGAAGAAAACATATAATAACATCAGTTTCAAAGTAATTTCAAAGTAACGTATATTAGTGCACTGACACACAATCTACAAACGCCGTAGAGGATAAAGATGATACTCAATAAAACCAATTTGAATGAAAAATATTTTATTTATATTCTACTATACGTCGTCATATTCAAAATGTTCAAGATGTGGGTAGCCTTCGACAGTAGGGTCGTCGTAGTTTTTATCTACCTGTAAAGTCGGGTAAGGATGGTTCGGAGGGATACCCATCCACTGAGGATACCAATACAGGCCCTGGAAGACAATATCACTGTTGAATACAAATTCGCCAAGTTGATTGCAAGTATAGGAATTGTTTTACATCAAGTAACGTTGAGAGAGCCCCGTTGGGACCTATGGACTCTGCAGTCCAACGTGGTCGAAAAGGGCCCTCGCACCGAAGTGCCCTACAACGTCACACTGAAAAAAAAATTGCCAAGGCCATAATTTCGCGATGGTATTATATTTGTGAGAGTTCGTGTGAGAAGTAGGTCCAAGGTATGTGAATGTTTTTTTTTTATTATAGGAGGCAAACGAGTTACCGGAGCCCTTTGACGACTACGCCCATGGATATCCGCATTATTGTTGTCATGCAGATGCGTTGCCCTCCTTTTCTTCTCCCTGCAGTGCAAACCGCACGGTACGTGACAGCATAGCCCACGTTACGGCGGTGTCAGGAGAGCCAGCCTCCCCAGTCGTTCCTGCCCAATTCCGCTGGAGTGCAGCATGGCACTACATATTATAAATATGCCTATGGGCGTCGGCTCGCCATTTGACTCGTTTGATTCCTATGATGTTAGCAAAAAGAACGTACTTTGCTGGCACCGCCACTTATAGGACTGCACGCGAATCTGGATTCGTGCAACTGTATGGTGTCCAAGTAGCTCATACCCGCTATCGAGCCGTAGTTCGGCGGGTACAGGAACGTGCAACCCTCCAGTATATCTGTGATAAAGCACATTCCTATTACAAGTCGGAGGCAACACCCGCGCATCCCTCGCCGCTCCGCTCCCTATCCCGCGCTTGTGCAGTAGGCGCTTGCAGTTAGCACGCTACCAGAATGCCTTTTTTCGTTATCGATTGCATTCATCATGCATCATGTTGATGTATGTGCAAATGTGTTTCGAAATTAAAGTCACTGTTAATTGTGAATTTTTGGCAATGTTAGGTACATCCATGTTAAGTGCCTAAATATAAATTTGACTTCATATCTTGCACCGTAGTTTCATGAAACAACATTGTTTTTCCTTGTAGAAGATAATGTCGTCCTGGCCTAAACGGCGGAAATCGCTAGAGACCAGCCAACTGCACAGGACTTGTCTCAGTGCACGTGTGTGCGCGCAGACACTCCTTGTTCCCTCATCTCCTACTCCAATGGGACCGCAATTCGACACGACCGGAGAGATATCATGTGCAGGATCCGACGGCTTAACGTGCTCTCCGCGGGACGGAGGTGGCAGCCCACCACTTCCTGACTTCGAATTGTTATCAAAAATTAAAAAATCCCAATAATACTTTGATCCGACCTGGGACTCGAACCCAGAACCTCACGACTGGTTGAACATGCTTATCACTACCACAAATAAATTAATTAAACAAGAGGTAGTAGATAAACCACTAACAAGGCACTGTAATGTTATCGTCCTCTTCTGTCGGCTTGGGAGTCGGTTCGACGTAGGGAGGTACTGGAAAGATCCCTCTTCCCGGTTCCCCGGGTATTATGAAAGGACCTGGAAAATAAAATTAAGTACCTGTGTACAATTTACGCTGCGGAGGTTTGAATTTGAAACACACTTGCTAGTTCATATTATACAGTGTGTAACTAAAACCCTACTGTTCCCACCGAGTTCATAATCAGAATAGATATTCACTTCATAATATTTTTTTGTAATAATAATATAATTAACTGTGGACTTATACATACATGTATAAACATCATATACATGTATAAACATCCATGACATTGGCGGGATTCGAATTCAAGACCTCTGGTGTAACACACGGACGAACTGCCACGTTACGAACTGAGCCAGCCGGTCGTCTAATTTCAGCTTACGAAATAATTCACCTGTACACATATATTACTTGAAAATACAAAATAAATATTAAAGTCACCGTCATCATCATCATTATCAGGCATCCGTCCCGGACCGGCTACCGGCTTTTTAGTATTAGAGTCACTACATTATTATTATTATAATTCTTAAATTAAAATATTCCATACGTCAGCAATTATTCATAATCCTTATGACGACCACTAGTAACCTACTAGCTACCGGTGTTCATGACCCCCGTGTGTTTCACGACCATGGTTTAAGCCTGGTAAAAAAACTGCGAGGTTAGTGTAGGTACGTGCCACGTACCATACGCTCATGCGTAACTATTCTAGGATCACATTCTTTTCGGTACGATAAGTATGTAAACGCATTCGTCGCACTATAACAATATATATACAGATCATAGTTCAAAACACCAATAGAAGGTTTGAACAGAAGTAACTTTAATACCTCCATAGTGATTTGTGAAGTTCCATTCGCAGACATGGTGGTCACAGACTAGTGGGGTGAGGTTTTCTTTTGTGTAGTATGCTTGGCCGTTTGGAGTAGTCTGAAATTATGTCAACAGTGCAATAACAATGTCGGGTTTGTTCGTCAATTATCATAGGCACTTAACAACAGCTTCCTAACTTTATACATTGTGTACCTAATTTTATAATGTTAAGATAATTATAGTGGAATTGCATGTATTAGACATATAAAACAAATGTTATTAAATTCAAAACCCAAACTGTTGCTGAAATTTTTAAGCTTAAAAGATTTTTTACACTTCAGTGAGAAACACCAGAGTAAGTACGTAACTTCTTTAGTCCTTCAATGGGACCATGACATCGGCTGCTGCCTGCTGTGGAGTGAACTGTTTCTCTGATTGGTCCGTGGGGTAAACGAAACGTCGGGACAGTCGAGTACCTAACCGGCGGTATACCTACACATTACTCTCTTTTGGATTATGTTATTTGATTGTAATTTTTATAAAAAAAAATTTAATATCGCAAATGGTAATATAAACAAGTAAGGATACACATCTATTAACCAATAAATAATCGTAGTGTCGGTACCGCAGTCCCTGTATGTTGAAGTCCAATATGAACGTCCCGGATGTTACTACACAGGCGGCCGCCGTTAAAGGGGGTAGTTTGTACACAATCAAACCGCACTTTACGATCGCCTTCGGCAGCATTGAGACGTCTCTATCTCGCTGTATCGACTTCTTGAATGGAAACCTTAAAATATTTGGTTGTCATTTAGACTTTACATTGAAATATATTACTTGTATATTATATTATTTATTATATTTATTTGAAACTTTGCTATCTCAATGAAAGGGGGCTCATAGTGTTGAGCCTGTTTGTGGTTTTATATCATGTTGCCAGAGGACTGATTCGAGATTCTTTCTCGAATTGATCATTGCCAAAAGGGAATAGACAATGTAGAGTTCAGTCTAACTTGCGTGTGAACATTTTCTACGTCTGTTTGCTGTGTTTAAATTTATTATCATGGCCGTTCATTTAGTACCTTATCCAGTAAGTAGCTGATTGACGTAAAATCTGATATATTATATTAATACTAAAATAGCAGCATCGAGCAAAACTCGATTTCTGTGCTGCATAATACAGAAACTTACCGAAACATGCATACGCCATTGTTGCATTCGAGGCCATGTAAAAAATTGTCAGTTGGAAATGAAACACTCGGGTCTTCGACGAGGTAGTATTTGTGCTCGTCATGGTAATGCAAGAATCCGAGGAAGAAGAAGGTGCTGTCTCGGCAATATGGCGCCGCTCCTCGGCCCATGTTGTAAATATCGCTATATGCCTCCGACATAAATATATAAACGTTTTTGCCGCAGTAGAATTCTACAACAAGTAAATGACAGTTTAGGATTATCACAAGGTACGTATTACGAAGATACAACGACGGAAGGTCAATTAATTAGGTGTTTAACAAAGCAGAATATTTAAAATGAGATAAAATTATTTATACAAAATGGCGTATTTAAATGTATTCTAAAAAAACTAGCATGCTTAGGCCGAAGTCTTACGAGGACCTCAAGGCTTCCCCCATTAGCGCTTTGTCTACGTAGGGCTTCGACTTCCCAGTAGAGCTCCCGCTCGGCTCCGGCTGGGAGTCACTCACAAAAAAACCTCGTTTGAAACGAATTTAATTCCGACCTCCCCCCAAACCCCCATTAAAGCCGGAGACAGTACATTTTTGCAATGACTTGTAGGAGCCAAGAAAAGAGAGGGCAGCTAGATGACATGCTGTGATATGAGTAAAAAAGTATTACAAAAAGCATAGATACATCACACTCTCGAAAAACACATAAATCAAACGGAAGGCGCAAGGGAGCTGCTCAACAATCGTAATTATAACATTGCTGTAGCAACAAATTTCTTTAAGGAACTAAGTAGCGATCCACCCCGGCTTCGACAATGAATTACAGGGACTTGTTATTTTAACAAATTATACTACTAAAACCTTTCTCGCATGCACGAGTGAAAACCCGGATGAAAATCCGTACCATCAATTTTTAGAAAATCGATCACATACACACAGCTTTTGGGGACTTGGTTTTATAATATGGAGGTATAGAGATGATTTGGTGTTTTTTGCTCTTCTCTGACCTCAACTTCTGCTGTGCGAAGGGCCAATACAGCTTTATCGGATTACTTTGACGACAACGACGAGACTGGGCTTTGGGGTGATAGGGGAACAACCCCCTTTTCCCTCGCAGATAAGGGACATGCATACTGAAATTAGAGTATTTGTAATAGCTAATTTAAGTATTATTATCACGGCCGGAGGGACCGAGGGTCCGACTCTGTCGTCGGTTCGACTATACTCCTACGGTTCGGCTCACTCTAGAGCGAATACTATGATGGAATATAACAGGGCCGGATCGGCTACATTCATTCAGAAATAACGAGGGAAATGCGCAAGAAAGGTTTGAAGTATTCCCCAAATTGAAAAATACCGCCTAATTCACTCTCACGGCACTCTGTCACGAGACAGGTGGTGCAGATGGCAAACGGCGCTCACTATCAGAGTCTCTTTTCAACTTTCTGTGCCCAAGGGGTTAAACACAGAATTAGAAAGACTTCGTTGTCAATCTGTAAGGTTTACCTTGGCTAATATAAAACTCCATCGGCACCGGTCCACCCGAGTACGTCGCCTTCCTTATGGCAGCTATTGAGTTGTGGTTCTCGTACATTGTAAGCATATTGTCTAGTACATCGTCCAAAGATATAAGGAGTACCTCGAACACAAAATATAAAGTGATTATTAAATGTGAAAAAGGAGTTTGTGTTTAATTTTGTAATAATCTGAAACGAATTATGCTCTGCACATGTTAATATTAGGTCCAAACATGTGAAGTTAACGTTTTAATGAATTGGTCAATTTCACCGCAAATATATGGAGATTCATATGGAATTCCAAATTCAAGTAAATTTCAAATTTCAACTCGTATATTTTTGTTTCTTGGCTTTTACCACAGAGATAACTTGATATATTTCACGTTATGTTACGTTACTAATATGAGTTCAAATGCGCTGCCAACGCTACAAAGGCACGGTACGCATTTGTGGTTCAACGATAATGGTCGGTGTGAGTTACAAAATAATTTGAATTCACATAAAACAATTTACAAAAGTGAAAAGATTTGGGTAGCCCATAAATTAAGTGAAGCACACTGACTTCCGTGTTGAGTTTTTGAGTCGTTTGGCGGTCTAGTGCTGGAGTTATACACTAGAGCTTCCTAAAAATCTGGCCAGACTTTTACTGCATAAGAGTACTATGAACAATTGGAAATTGCAATAGAAACGCTAAAACCGAGACTGATCTGCAATTGCTCCAGCCCATTGCTGCTTCACGATAACGTTACAGAGCGACTACATATCCTTTAAGACATATGATTGCTAAATTGGAGAAGCTTGGGTTGGAATGTTTCGGACACCCACATGCTCCCCGGATCTTGCGTTAGCAGATTACACTGTGTATAGAAAACAAATTTATATAAAACGCTAATTTCAGATGTAAGGACCTAATATTAGTACATGATTAGTATGATATTAATGATAAATCAAATTTTGTAATAAAAAAGATTATAATGAGAACAATGAGAAAATATAGCAAATTAAAAAAATCCTTTTTGTTTGATTTCAGTCCCTTGTTAAGACCAGTCTCTGTGATGCACTCTTGCTTACAGATATGGGGCACATGGCGATGGGACCAGCTGGGTTTCACGGGGATTTGTAAGCCCCCATAACTACTTGTTCTCACGAGTTAAGACTTTAGTCCACATATCAAACCATGAGTTTTATTACACAAATTATAGGTATAGACAGGGCCTAGAGATAGATATGATAATATTATAATTGATTCGTTTTTGAAGTTTGACCAGGGAATCCTAAAAATACTCTTTAAATACCTTCAACTCCTTTATGTGTAGATTGATGAATCGTCCTAAATGATCTGTTGCGATGTGTACATGCTCGTTGATCAGATACTGTAATAGGAAAACTCTGTGATAGAAATTCTGCAACAGCTGTAGTTCTACAAGAAATTTCGAATTATTTTTAAACAACTGTAGCCGGTGCGACTGGCCCCGTCAGACCGAGGAAGAACATTTATTTCGTGCGATTTGCTAGTGTAGTTCTGAAGGGTAAGTTAGCTCCTTAGAGCGATAGATGACATAATTCGGATGAAAGGCAATTTCTGTTATAAATTTGTTATACTACTTAATGGACTTAACTCAACAAACCCAATAGCCCAATAAAATTACCTCAAATATTAGAACCTGTTCCTTTTGTGTATTTTTTCTTTTAACCTTATATAATTTTTATGGTTAAATCTTTTTTTATGCTCTTTTCTTTTTTTTTATTTACTTATCACACCACGTTAGCCTAGGGCTGTGGTAAGTACCGTAAGGTCATGTCAAGTAAGTTGATGTTACAGGTAATAGACAACGGAAATATTTTATATAAATTTAAGAAAGCTTATATATTTAAGATTTTTATTACATATACACATATAATACATATATAAACGTAGACAGGAATCGAACACACGACCTCTGGCGGAACACGCGGCCTGACCGCCAAGTTACCAACTGAGCCAGCCGGTCGTCTAAAATCCAAATCTATGGGTGGTCGATATTCTTAAAAAGCCTGGCTTTTTGTGTGTAGCTACATGCATTTTATTGCCACATATTAATAAACACTATTAATTTAATTATTAAGATGCAAGACTTTATCATTAAATTATTGGTGTTCATCGGTCTGCACGGCTTATGCTCATGTGGTTGTGCCTCATTTAGTAAACGCCCAAACGATTACCTTTTATTTACGTATTTTTGACGCGGGCCTGGGCCAGGTCCAGTAGTGTGTGGGGTTCGAGGCATACCATAGTGCCGAATAAAAAGCCGATGCTAGTGCCATTAGTGCCGCCTTTGGCGAGGCATGAAATTTAGGACAGTACAATGGGGTAAGGTTCCATTCCTCGCCCCTTGCCACGTGCGCAAGAACGCCTCCTCCTGTTACTCTTTGTTATCTCTTTTTGTAAGAGGAGTTTAAGGAGCGCCTCCTCACCCTGCACTTTAGTCACCTCTTCTTATAAGAGGGGTAGAGAGTAGCAGCCCCCAATTCAATTGGATTCGCCTGGGTTCACACCAGGCGAATTCAATTACAAACGCCTGGGTTCACCCCTGCCCACCGAGCCCCATCCCCACGACAAAGCTTGAACTACGACGGGACCAAACGATTACCTACAGCAATCCTTATTAGCAAATTATTTTAGGTTTAGTTACGTACTAGCTACTGTGGACGGAACAAGATAGTCACCTGATCCTCTGCTGTCTTAATCTTGAACATTTCGTTTTGATACAACCATAAATTGTCCAACTTATCAGTGGGATCATGTCCGTAGATCTCGAACGCGTCGATGATCATAGCCAAAGTGACATTGTCGTTTGCAGTACAGCACGGGTGGTTACGGATGTTGTAGGTGTGCTGGAAGTTTACTTATTTTGTAGCCAGGCTTAAGAGAAGTTTACGCATTTTGTAGCCAGGTTTATGAGAAGTTTACGCATTTTGTAGCCAGGTTTATGAGAAGTCTTCTTATAATAAGATGTACATATTTATATTAATTTTATTATATTTAGCACCTATCGCCCCAGTAGTTCAGGTATTTATGAGTACTGGTCGATAAAAGAAATGTAACATCTATGCAGATGTAATAGTATCCCATCTATATGTGCAGGTTGACTAAAATATAATTGTAATATTTTGTTTATTTTTATTTGTAACAGTTTTAATCGTCAGAGTAAGTATATGTATCAATGTTGGATAGTAGTGCGAAATATACTGAATCAATTTTAAGAAATCAGTATTTTCCTATTGATCGGTGGTGACAATAGAATAAATAATAAAATAAAAAACTAAAAAAAAATCAGACTATATTTAGAAATCAGAAAAGTCTGTATTTACTCGAAATTACTATTTTTTTTCCTTTTAGGTTGTTTCAACTTAGTAGTCTGGTTTTAGTGTTTTATAATTAACTTATTTTTTATTTATTCTACCAACACTACCTATTATTAAAATTCTTAAATACAGATTTTACTGAGGATACTCTTTTGGGAAAATAGGTAAGTTGATAATAATTACATTATACTTACAGAAACCTGTAAAAAAAATTTGCATAATGTTAATAACAATGGCACGCGAAACAAGACGTCCATATTTCCAACATGGCGGTTCCATTGGTTTTAAGCGTTCGTTATTCAAACAATTAACTAATTGCAATTAGCAAAAAATGCGATACCTGAACGATAAAACTTACGTTTTTATTTGCTGAATTGTAGTTCATGACATATTTTTTTAGACATGCACCATGTTTGGCGGTGGTAGCATAGGTGGTACAATTTGCCTGTTATTCGGTGGAGATTAGATTCCCGTAATAGGTATGACGACAGTATAGAAGATCCAAAACTTAAATATTATTATCGCTTTTAAATTCTAATTCTAAAAATCATTAGAATTAGATTTTTTAAATTTATTTAAAACGGAGATTTATTTGATTAGTAAAGTTATAGTGTAAAATACTACGATGAGCCGTATTTACTGAAACAGGAGTCATTTCGTATGACGGCACTATTCAGTGAAAATCATAGTCTAGTTCGAACTTGTAAATGAAACTCAATTGAATTTAGTTACTCGATCATGACGTCAAATTGATGCCACGACACAACGTACAATATGGTTGGTAATCGACTACAGCCAAGCCAATACATCCAAAGCCGTTTCATTTACAACAACCACGCACGTTTGTTGTGTATGTTTTCTCCTACACCTTGTAAAGAGAGCTCGTGACATATTTGAAATTATTATACGGTTATCTAGACCGGGTGGCCGCAAGTAGCACGTACAGCTGACGTGCCCAGTGTCTTTGACTTTTCACCGGGCGAGTTTCTATCCTGCGGTGGTATAATGCGGTGCCCATACTGTCTGGATAACAAAATTTGGTGAAATTTACTGGGTAAATCAGCAATATTCCCACTCTATTGTAGTTTTATTGTTGCACAGGAACCTATTGTGCCCTAAAATTAACAAATACTTCATAATTCACGTTGTATAAATACATATCGTTCACTGATTAAACATTCAGACTCGGGCAGGATTCACACCAGCGCCGCAACTGGCGTAATGTGCGCTATTTTTTTGCTTGTCGCTACGATACGACTGTGCTAGTTGTTCACAAGAATTGCCTCTGAGTTACTGACTATTAGTATTACAGTATCGTTGTGTTGTTACATAACACTTTACATATGTAAATAAAACAAAACTATTAATTAACATTTTATATTATTTAAAATACACACCTAAAGTTTATGATAACACAATACTAGTTGAATATTGTTTACGTAGATTATATTATGTATTGCAATTGATTATAACTACTTAGTCAAATGTTTATAGCGGATAACAACAACTTATTTAGGTACTAGATATGTACGTAGGTATAGTCGTTACAAACATTCGTATTGACTAGGATATGAAAGCGGTTCTACTGTAATAAATATTTTCAATGCTCCGAAGTCTAGTCTATGTAGTTATTGGCGTTAAATATTATAGATCAATATATTTATTTTACTTCGACTTTCTATGTATAGACTTATAGTCATAATAATTGATACATGTTGTTGTTATGATGTTACCTTGATATTCTGAATCCTCTAGTTCTGGCCGTATTATGTGCTTTACGCATTGATTTACAAAAATACAATTCATCATTCAAGCTGCATGCCTTAATTCATGCTCTACTCTCACTCGAAATCATCCTTGATTGTACATGAACATATTTTTTGCACAGTCAACCTAAAGCGCGATTTTAAGTTGTTTTTAGAAAATGCATAATTTTTCAAGTGCACAACTTTTATAAAGATGTTTTTTTTTAATCAATGGTTTGACGTTACTAAAAATAAAATATAAATAACAAAGTACCTAATTAGCAAGAAATATAGTAAAATTTTAAATAGTAGATTTGTGTCGTTTATAAAATAACAAAAGTAGTTTTGTCAATTATTTTATTTTTAGTTTTTTCGTCATAAATCATCATTTTTCTTTGTATAAATACTTATCTTCTCTATTATTTGACCCACTTAGTTGTTAAAAGATGTTAACCTGAAAATTGTTCACGGTTTTGGAACTGGCTGTGGTTCAAAGGAATTATGTAAAAAACAATTCATATATTTTTGCAAAAGAAATATATAAAGGAGATGTGGCCTAATGTAACTGACGTCACAATATTTGTATTTATATTAATTTATTTGGTTATTAGTCATGTCGCACGTAGTATTATTGTCTTTGGCAATAGTACGCAACTCATGTATATTGCGGATAGTGTATATGACAAATGCAACAACTACTTTATAAATACAATTTAAATTACGCAATTCTGCACACAGAATATCCATATTATACTGCGTAAAATTGAACATGAATATCGAATATACTTAATTCTAAAATAATTATAACAACAATCACGTGGTTATGGGATACATTTACTAAATTTGTATATAAGTACACTCACAATATTTATGGAATGTCACCAGAAGTATCCATAAGAGCAGACTTGGATTATGCCACTATTAGGTTAAGGTGGAAATTATGTTTCATCTTGAAAAGCCAGGCACACAATAATGATCGGGAGTAGAACGGAGATATGCTTCTTGTGAGGCAGCAAACTTGCATAACCATCTTCTTTGAAACAACCTTTATAAGAATCTATGCCAAATGCTAAAGGAATAAGAAGATTTTGTTCTCCCTACATGTTCTCATAGTCATATTGAAAAATATTTCTCGTAATGATTTTGTTTTCTTAGTAATTCTATATCTCAGACATGTATCAGCATGCACGTAGTAATGTGGCTTAGGCTTATGCCTGATTCTAGCTTGCATTTAAGGTGGGCAGGCGTAAAATAACAAATAAATATGCTGTTATTTTTTATTATTGAATACCGATTCTGATGATGCCCCAGGAATCGACAAGAACGACAATGTTTTTGTTTCATATTGTACAGCCTACTAAGTACTACCTGGAGTAAGGTTTTGCTCTCCCCTAATTTCGATTTTGATCGCCTCACATGGTTGACGTGTACTACTATCAGTTTCTTAGTATTTACATTGTGGCAGGTGTGTGGAGAGAGTCTTAGTGGTCTCGTGGCTCTTCGAACTTCCACCGACCCGCGCCATGTATCAATGATTTTTTCGAACTTAAGTACCATCATTTTCTGTGTGGAGCGTACGGCGAAGGAAATCATCGTTAGCAGACTCGGATTGGTGTATTCGATTGCGACCCGATCTACGATTGGGCCTGGATTCCTGAAATTCATCGCATGCCCTAGATTGGACAGCCGACCCTGATGTCATCTGATATAGAAACGGGATAGGAACACACAGCCACCACAACCTCTTCAGATTGTGCCTTATTGTTCTGAACCTGCTCAAATGGATACGTGCCAATATAACAATATAAATACATACACTGTTTATTTTTAAAATAATAATTTTTAAATTTTCACAACATCAACGCTATAATATATAAAATGACTATATATTTTTTCTGGAACATACAACGCCTGAACGCCAATAATAAAAATTGACTTGTTATAACTGGAAGACTTCGTTGTCGAAGAATTGAATCTCGGAAGACATGGATTCTCTTACAATCTATTCATGGTATATACATAAATCTATATTTGGAAGACTTGTTAAATATCGCAACAGTAAATATTATTATCTTTACGTATCCTAAGTGATCTAAGCTTACAAAATCACTTCCGACTAAATAGTTCGCGTTCAAAAATGTGATCACCGAACGCATTTATTTTGAAATATATGCATAAATCTAAAAATAGTTCAACAATTATCTAGAAACAGTAAATTAGAACGGCAACCCTATTTTAAATGCTTTTATCAAAGCGGAACCAGAATCGTACATGCCAATGACGCCAAACAGAACTCCAAGACCTATGATGAAGTAATCGTAGGCGATAGTTGTACTGTCCAGCTGATTGCCTTTTAACTTCAGATGAAAGTATGCAGGCCATATAAAGCTCAGCATGGTGCCCGTAAAACTGCCTATAAAACCCATAAGAATAGCGAAATGTGGAATAAATATGGCCATCAAAATCGTAAACATTATAACTCCTAATCTCCAAGCGAGACCCCATACCTTCAATTCGCCATCTAAAGCGTATATAGTTGGGAACAGGGTCTTTGGTTTTCCTCGAAACAAAACTCGCTCTAATAGATCACATGCCGCATAATATGGAAGTGGGTAGCTCAAGATCGCTTTCATTACTAGGAAAAAGTTTACCAGTCCTTTAAATCCAGCCGAACGGAGATTATTGGTGATCACTTGCTGGGTGTCGTTTTGAAAAGTCAAAAAGCATAGATAACCGAATATAGATTTGAAAGCGGCCGCTGCTATATGAGACCAATTCAACATCCACTCGAAGCGAGACCTATCCTCCATGTTACCCTCCAAGGTGGGGAGGAATATTTGAGACGTGTACGAGAATACAATGACACCCAAACTGATTGGGAAGTTCTCAAAGTCCAAACTCCACTTTACTTTCGACCATCCCCAATCACCTATGTACAAGATGCAATACCCGACCACGATGGCGTTGATGAATAGATGGCTCATAGTGCACCAGAAAGACAGCATGCTAACACTTTTTAGAGACTTGAGGAAGGCCAGAGGAAGTAGAAATATTCCAGTAAGCATCATCCAGGAGCGAGCGTCGATAGAACCATCTGGAAAGCTTCCTATCATGAGATCGCCGCAAACGACAACGTACAATATACATGTCATGACGAGCTCTATGATTTGAGCAATATTTACGATCTTCGCGCCATATTTCCTGCCGAAACATTCCTTGGCGATGCTGACGTAAGAGTCGCGGACTCGAACACGCTGCCCGGACACGGGGTCGTCCTCGTACAGACATTCCACAAGTATCTTGCCCGTGTAGCAGCATATGTGGGCGATGCCTATCATGGCTGCTATGGCCCAGTATCCGCCTTGAAGTACAGCGAATGGCAAAGACACCACGAACATGCCCTGTGGATAGTAAATATATAATGTCACACTTATTTATTAAAAAAAGTAATGGTATGTTTGTAAAAAAACAGGAGCCAAATGAAATTTACAAACTGTGCTATCTAATTTACAAAAAATGCGACTCTTTGTTCGACAAAGACAAAATAACCTACAGTAAGCTGAGGTATTCCATGTGTTCTTTAGTGCTAATTATGTTACAATTAAGCGGTTTAACGAACACTGCGCTAGTCCAGAGTCGTTTTTTTGTGTAAATTTGATCGGATGTAAAATTCACGGACAGATGCTGAGACAATATACATATATCATCTGCTACGTAAACGTAGAAATGGTAGGTTGGCGTAGCACATGGAGACATCGCGCGTAGAGGGTCAGTTTCCCTTGAAAATTCAAGAATGTGTTTCTAATCTGTATCATCGCCTAGTTTATCATTGTATACTGTTGAACGTTCAGTTTCTCAAGGATCGTCAGACTGTTCGCTAAGTATACAAATGTTAAATTTAGGAGGCGCTTGTGTACAGCTGACTGGAGGCTGGTAGATAGTCACTTAAATAGAATATTCTTGCATTGTTAGTAACTGCTATTTAAATTAATTATTTTGTTTAGATGAACAAGTTTTTTTACCTGAATAGCATTGGTAACGTTCCATGCAGCCTGGTACTCGTTAATTTTAGCGTCTGGTTTCCCGCCACCTTCTTCAAAGCCGCCTTCTTCTGATGACGCGTAAAAGTCGACGCTTTGCATGCTCTGAGTTCTGTAGTTAAAAGTAATACACTAAATAAATTTTATTCTGGTAATACAGTTATGAACGTGGTAAATAATAATTAAATAAAAACAACATATTACAAAATTCAGATTTCATGTCTAGTTGTGCTGGAGAATAGAATTTTCTTTAAAACTTTTTGAAAATAGGAAATCTCATACGCTTTCATAATGCTTATGTGATATAATGAAAAATAGATGAGTGGTAGTCGAACGTGATTTTACATCTGATGCCTTTCCCTTTCCATTAGGCTATCAGGAAATGGTATGTGTAGCAAAAAACATGACTCGCCTCAGCTGGCCTTGTAGCCTTTACATTTGTCAAGCGTTTAAATAAGTTGTACTAAGAGTAAGTGTTAGAAGGTTTCATGAAACTACACCATAGTAAGAGATAGTGTCGTGTAGCATTGAAGCATGATTGAGCCGGGACGACCGGGGAGAGGTACCCCCAGGCAGAGGTTATCACCTTATGTGAGCCAGATGCTCACATAAGGTGATAACAAAGCTGGAGCGTTTCGTGCGGTGTGTGTTTCCAGTGGTCTATTAGAGGGCAGAAAAGGCAACACATCTGCTGTATAATAATCATGCTGATGTATGTGGCCTATCAGGCTCATACTGCTCGTATGCTTCCATCAATCACAAAAAAAAAAGACATTTAGTTTACATACCGTGGTGCACCATCCTGTTGTGGGTACGTGTTCTGGTAGCTGGTGAAGGAGTCCTCGGCCTGCAGCGCACCGCTGAGGAACGGGTTGGTGGGGTTGGTAGACTGGTACGAGGGAGATGTGGTCTCGTGCATAGTCGATAGCTCGCAGCTTTCATCCATGTCTGTTCATTTAAATTTCAATTTAGTGTAAGTTGATTGTCAAGGAATTGATAAGAATTCCCAGTAAGGAATCCCTATAACGTGATGCTCAATACTAGAATGTTTATGGCCTACCACACCAACTGTTTTTTCTGGTTATTCATATTGAAGTGGCATCGCTGTACTTAGAAGTTAGCTTGGGTCAATTGTGGATCGGTAAAAGCCGACGATTATAACCTAATTAAACTATGAATGAAAAATATTGTAAATTCAGTTTACAGGAGGGATAAAGAAAGAGATAGAGAGAGAAGGAGCGAGAGAGGGAATAATACTGTACTTTATTTCCGTAAAAGTTTACACAGAGGTTTTACCGTGGAGTTAGTCTGATAAAAGAACCTAAATAAGCCTGTTATCTTAGTTTTCTCAAACACCTACCTACGCTTATGAAACAAAGGCTTCCTTTGCTTGACTAAATAATCAGGATTTCATTGAAAGGACAGGTACATATGGACAAGATAATTCAGGAAGAACAATGAGCATACAGTTGGGTCGACGTCGCAATATCATCGCCCACTACGTGGGAGTCCCCCTGATTGACTACTGAGAGATCAGAGCCTTTCTCATTCTCTCCCATAATTGACAACTTATTTGTTGGACTTAGGTAAACATTCTAATAAATTATTTTCAACATTGCAATATTTTAACTTTACCCGAGCTAAGCTCATATTCAGCAGTGGGCACAGGAATCTGGTGGCCAGTGAACTATAATTGGACTAATCGTAATCGAGATATGAGTTGGCAAAGGAATTGCTTACATAACTTAAGTACGTTTGTAAGTTAACGATGTATTGCCTTTTGAATGGGCTACAAGACAGTGGTTCTCCACAGCCTTTGACCGAATCAGCTATATACCAGTTTCATAAAACTGGTATATAGCTGATCATAAGTTGACCTATTGAAGAATTATGGTCAGTGGATTTAGACGGACTCGTAAGATGTACGCGGTGCGTACACCGCCATTGACATTTGAAAAAACGCCTTTTCATGACAGCAGATTTATTTTGTAGAGTCAGTAAAATTATATCATACCCATATTTGCGAATCGGACATTTTGTGGTGGGCGCGAAGACACCCCGCCCTTGTCTGGCACCTGCTGTCTCACGGTCTGCATCGCTACTTCCAGAACATTCTTGAGAGGCGGGAGTTTAATACGACCGAAATTCATTTTTTATGGTTACACACTTCACTTTGAATGTGTTAAAAGCATAAATATATATTTTTATATGAATATCTATATACTAATTTAAGCTAAATTGGAAGACTTCTTTACTATTCTAGAATACTTTTTGTTTTACATTTTTATTAGATTTACTGTAACAACAGCCATTGCCGTATATTCGTCCATTGTTTTTTTAAATCATAGTTAAAAATTTGAAATTATAACATATACTATAATATATAGATAACACTCTTATTATGTACAATTTGAGCTTTTGTAAATATATAATAACTAAACGTTAAATCAATTTGTACATTTTTAAAATAATTTGGGGCCTGACAATGGCCGCTGATGTTGTACTGAGTACGGATGGTGGCTGCGACGCGAAGAGCTGCGCGCCAGAGCGATCAATATTCGCGAGAGGTGATTTGTTTCTTGGCCCTAGAACTGTTAGATAATCGGAGATTGTATGATATTAAAAATACGATTGCGTAGTATTTTTTCAGGTAGCTCAAGCATGTAATAATAAGTCCTAATGTTAGTCTTATGATAACATTAATAAGTACATACCAAACTGTTTTTTTACTATAAATATTATGCTACATTAAATATAGGTAGGCAAAAACTTGTAAAAATTTAGGTTATGGTTACATTAATTTCATGACAAGGTGAAATACTAGTCTGTACTATAAAATTATCAACATACTCCTATGGTAAATAACACATACCACTACCGAGTTGCACCGCAACGACAAGCCTTGAATCATGGTGGCGAAGCCTACAGGACCTATAGAATCTATGTGAACGTAAATATGCTAGGAATCAAGGGTCCCTGGATGGGTGCTGCAACACCCGCGTCATACGACACAGTAATAATAATAATAATTATGATAACGATAACGATAATGATAATGATAATGATAATGATATATGTGGACTTATGACACTACGTTAGCCTAGTCCCGTGCGAAGAACCGTAAGTACTTGTGTTACAGGTACAAGTCAACGGAAATATGTTTAAGAGTTTTATCTTGGAAATACATATAATACATATATAAACATCCATGACTTAGGCGGGATTCGAACCCGCGACCACTGGCGTAACACGCGGACTAACCGCCACGTTACCAACTGAGCCAGCCGGTTGTGGTCGCGGGTCCAGGCGTGACTCTTCACGACTATAACTATGACAAATGAGGATGTATGAAGCCTTGTCGAATCGGTACACTCGCTCATTGATCGAGTTTAGATATATTTCGTTTGCACATCGCGAGATCCCGGGCTTAGTTCTATGATGGAACAAAATTTATCAATTTTCCAGTCAAGAAATTGTCGTACACGGGGGGGGGG
>JAFELO010000903.1:210970-241263 GCA_017140195.1 Eumaeus atala
GGACTACTCTTTTAGCTTTGTCCTGCGCCCGAGTTCCCCCCGGTGGTGTCAGATTGCAGTCCCGTCACAGTAGGAGCATGCATGTCTTTTTGTGCACACGCTTGTGTACTGAGTAGCTGGTTAGTCTGTATAGAGACAGCGTAGCCAGTTGTCGGCCAGGAAAATTTCTAGTGTTAAACATTAATTCTAATGACTGCTCATAGGTATAAGTATTTTATTGCTTCTCATCTAGCCATCACCGTCAGCCACTCGCAGTGAAAACCAAGGTCTATTTTTTAAAGAGAATTTATCAAACGTAGGAAACATTGAACGTTGTTAACGTTTATACTGTTCAATTAATTTCAGAATAATTGCCAATTAATGCAGTTCACATTTTACTGTTGTATTGCTTCTTCTCGAATATGGGCTTACACGCAGGCGTTTTTATAGTTTTTATTTCACCATGTTTATTCAATATTGTAGTAAGTATATCAGTGTAATTATTAACTATTTCTAAGAGTGTCATCGTGGGTATTTTAAACGTTTAACGAAGACTCGGTCTTCGCATTTTTTAGAGGGCCACGAACGTCCCGAGTAAGGATCTGATGTAAAATTTCTTTTTTCTCAGATGTAGTCGGGACAAATAAAATTATTTTCGTTTTTATCCACCGCTCCCGTATTAAACATTTCTGTATGTCGTTTGAAATGAGATTTACTTTTTACGTTTTGATTCAATGATTACTAGATTGTTATCGCAAATTTTATACTTGTCTAATACATTAAACACAACGCTTTCAATATGGCGGGGGGAGACTTTCCCTTAGGACACTGCTATTGCGGATTTGCAGTACAATTTAGTCCGTATAACCGGCGTGGGTTCTCGCTCCGCTCGTGGACTTCTGGAGGCTTTTTCAATTTGATGGGCACTATGCCTGCCTGATATATTTTTAATTTGGAGCACCCTTGGATCGGCTTTGTTTTGTTACACAATAAGTTCTTTTTTACCTCTGGTGAGTTATTAGTCACTTTCTAGACTAGACATTGGATAGTATTGCGAATGTCTGTGGGCGTAGATGATCAGTTACTATCACGTGGCCCAACTGCTCCTCTGTGTCCTATGGTATAAAATGTAACTGGTCACTAACCCGTCGTTGGACTTTGCATAAAAATAGTGCCTAATGATGCGTGTTGCAGAGGTCGTACAACATACGGAACCACCCATGCTGTCAAGAGCCGTCGGACAATATCAGCCTGGCGATGATCATAGACGCGTACGAGATCTACGGCCACGACCCCACGGACAAGCTCGACCATCTCGCGCACTACCAGATCGAGATGATGAAGATCAAGCGAGCTCCCGACCAGGTACCTACCTCGCACCAAACAATTCACAGATGCACAATTTCTCATGGCATCATAAGATCGCAGCAAGCGTTGCTCAACTAGCTCCTCTGCGTCGGAACTGCTCTTAAACGTTGCACAAGGACATAACGTGCCTCAACGGACTATCTACTTAATTAATACTTGCAATAGGTACTCGATAACGACAGCGATTCGCAAGGGCATACACTTCGAGGGAAAGTCCTCTCTGTGATAAGGCACAAACCAAATTAGTATCATTAGTATTGTGATTTTGTTTCTTTGGCAACCAAACAACCCAACAGGCCTAAACTACTGAAAAGATTTACATTTATTTTGATGTACAATACACCTCTGCGATACACAGATGTATGCTGAGGGATGGAGCTGGGGGATAAAATACTAACTTAACACTAACAGCGGTAGGTACAATTGTTGATGTTAAGTTAGCTTTTTACTGTCTATATTTTTTTAAAATACTTGCTATAGACCTCGAAAGCGAAAGAGTTTGAGGAATTTAAATCCGTAGTTTTTTATTCAGACGATTGTTCTGTTTTCTGTTTCCAGTACATAATAAATGAGCATATACACATTGCAACCGACCACTTGGGCAGGTTTGTTAATTTGCACATAAAGGAGTTAAAGGTAAGGCCTACTAAAAGTTTATATAATTATATTTTTTACGTATAACATAAAACCTAAAATCTAAACTCTAGCGGATAGAAAAATTATGAAATAGAAAATCAAACTGGTGAAGGTTGACGAATCTTTGCCGTCACCATCATCATCATTATCATCCCTTATCGGTCCACTGCTGGACACAGGACCCTTTCAATGAACGCCAAGACGGCCGATCTCCTGCTAATCGCATCCATCCCGGACCGGCCACGCACGGAGATCGTCTTCCCACCTGGTGAACGGTCGACCAACACTTCATTTTAATAAAAGCAGCCTCCACTCCAGAACCTTACTGGCCCATCTACTATCTGTTCTTCTGAGTGTGTGGTCAGCCCATTTGATAATGGGCTTCAGCGAGCTTATTCGTCGCGTGATATCGGATACTTTAGTTTTGTGCATTACGATTTCGTTACGAATTCTGTCGGACAGAGAAACACCCAATATTTCACATTCAAAACCCCTTTGAGCTACCGCAAACTTGCGGATTATACGGCCGTATTTACAGTAATCTAACATAAATATACATGTACCAAACTTCCGTATGGTTTTAATAATTCTATTTCGTTTAATGTTGAAGTAACATTTTTATAATGTCAATTCATTAATGTGGGATTACAACAGTTATCGTATGACGTAGTAAAAGACTGTAGAGCTCTACGGGAGCTCTATGGTAGCTCTACGGGAGCTTTATGGTAGCTCTACGATAGCTCTACGCAACCGCCGCGCGTTCATACGATGGGTGATTGATAAGTATCCGAAACGACAAAGAAAAACTTTAATAATCTATCTAAAACAATTTTATTTTTGAACGTTGATTCCTTCTATCTCCATGTCCTGCGCTTTTCCAATGCCGTTACACCAGTTTGATAAAATGTTTTTTCTAACCCCTCAAAGTACTCGTCTACGACGACAATGACTTCATTAATTGATAAAAATCCTGACCATTTCTTGACACTCGGCAATAAGTGGAAATCGCACGGGGCCAGATCGGGGGATTAGGGGGGATGCGGTAACAGTTACAACCGCAATTCATGGAGTTTGGCAACTGCAACCGTTGACGAGTGCACAGGTGCAGTCTTGTGGTGGAATAAAACTTTCTTTTTGGCTAAATGAGGCCGTTTCTTTTAGATTTCTTAACAAATTTTGTTCTAACCACTTATTGTATTTCCACTTTGCAAATAATCCACTAAAATAATTCCTCAAGCATCCCAACGGTCGCCATCGCTTTACCGGCCGACAAAACTGTTTTTGCTTCCTTCGGCGCAGGTCTTCCGCTCTCAGTCCACTGCTTAGATTGTTCTTTTATTTCAGGAGCACAATGATGTATCCATGTATCATCTACTGTCACATAACGCAATAAAAAACTCGTTAGTATCACGCTTAAACAGCGCCAAACACTCCAACGAATCCTTCACACGACGTTGCCTTTGGTTAACAGTGAGCAAACGCGGCACCCATCGCGCGCAAAGTTTTTTTCATTCGCAAACGTTGGTGTTAAATGTTAAAAAACGCATTCAGAAGAAAAATGCTTACCATCTCTGCTATAAGCGCTGTAAATGATCGGCGCTTAAAGTTCACGACTTTTTCAACCTCTTTCATTATGCCCGGATTCGTGACTTAATTTGTACAGCCAGACCTGTTGGCGTCTTCGCAGCACTATCTCCCACGTTTACACACTACATATAATACTGTCAAGCTGGTCTTTAATCTGGGTTGCTGTTTTCTCTTTTAAAGCCTTAAATTTTATCACCGCACGGATTTCATTTCTTTCTATTGTTGAGAAAATTTACGGCAGAGGAAGTTCAAGGTTTCTCGCTCTATTTTCGAAAAGATGATAGAATATAATATAATAAATTTTGTTTGCCTATCTTTTTTTAAGTTCGTCGTTTCGGCCGGTTATCAATCAGGCTTAGTCAACGCGGAGTCCGCCCGACTTCGCACGGATATTACACAAGACATGGCAAGAATTCAATTGAAATACAAAAATTTCATATTATTTCATTACACGTTACCTTCGGTGACGACGAATCAATTTATGATAGAACAACGTCTGTCGCGACAGCTAGTTGTAAATATTTTGTGCAGCTATTGGTCGATGTTTTTTCGCATTTTTTGGCTTCTTCGAAGTTTTCATTATCATCTATATCATTTTAGAATATACTATATAGCCTGTGTTCATCTCAGATATTGTAGAATTCTAATGTTAAAAGAATTTTACAATTCAGTCCAGTTATTTTGCTGCCTACTCGATGGAAACAAACAAATAGACTAACAAATGATCAAATGTTTCTGCTTTGCATCATTAGCATACCTACAAGTTATTATCATCGACACTATGCGCTTATCGGAATCATATAGCTTTACGTGGGATAAAATTAGAGGATCAGATATGTCTTATATAAACGAATTTTCGAGGCCAGAGCGATGGGCTGAACAATAAGATTGAGTAATATAATTCTTGTACGACTGTCCAAGAATACTCATCAACCCAGGATTAACATTGCAAGCTGTTGACTCTAAAACGTAGAAATTACAAGGTCTTCGTATGTGCTTTCGGTTTATTTAACACGGAGTTGTTACTTGTCACTGTAGGTAAGCATAAAACACTTATAGTATAATAACACTCGTAGCCGATTCCGATGACGCTGCCCGCATAGGGCTCTTCTCTCGTTTCCACGGCGTAAGGTAATACCCGAAAAAAAAACAGTGTTGACTACTCGAAACTCAGAAATACCCTTTTCGAAAGGCAACCTTCAAGTGCAATACAATATCCGCAGGTACTCCTCATAGCTTTAGATGACGTCATCGACAACATGCTGACGATGTACGATAACCACAACGCGATCAAGACGGAGCGAGTCGCCGCGTACAACGCCGCGGGGGGCGGATCGGTCCCGGCTGAGTTTTACTTGAGCCAGGGTAAGTGATCGTCCCGTCAGACGGAAGACGTGCCGTCACGTTTTCACACCACGATCAGTTTTCACTTTTGAAAGCCGAGGGTACGTCATGGTTACCCATATACTCCTCTATAAATCTCTTCTGGGCGCTTTAATGATGTTAAGTAAAGTAAGTAAATATATCCTGTTATAAGCGTATTCCATTGAATGGAAATTATAAAATCAAATGCCTGTTAGAGAAGAATGTTGCGCATACCGTGGACAGCAAATTGCATAAACAGATATATTCTCGACCAATTAAAGATCAGAACCAGGCTGTCCACGATCTATTACAAACGAGTTCTCGCTTATTTTGGCCACTTTATCAGAAGACAACCTGATAACCTCGAAGTTGTATTAGGTAGCATACAGGGAAAGAGACCATGCGTGCGAACACTAAACCGCTGGTCTGACCAATTAGCGCCATAAAGGAACTGACAGTATCTGCAGCCCTGGAACGAGCTAAAGGTAGAGGTGACTTGTCAATGCCTCCGTGTTGGCTTTCTAGGATTTTTCTAGGATGGGCACGAACTTCAGTAAGGAAGATTACAGCTGAGAAGAAAATTAAATGAAATATTATGGTACATTGCATGTATTATGTATCTATGTACACGGTAAAAACGGGTCGAAAATTAAAAAAAAAGCGGGCTACTTGATAAGGTACCTACCTGATTACCGTTACCCATATATGAATACGTTGACGGCAGATTTACTGTTATGTACTCTTGGCACTCTGCAAGTGTAAAGGCTTCTACTTTTGCTATACTATATCAATTTTAACTTTCCTTACTTATTTCTAAAGATCCATAAGGCATACCTAATGGTAGTAAGAGGTAGTGCCATGCTACATTGCAGCTGAATTGGGCCGACACGACCCGGGTGGTACTCACTCACATGACACCGAGGCAAAGTGACAGAGGCTTGTCATGTTTCGTACGGTTTGTGAGTAGCCGGTAGCCCCTAAGAGGGGAGGAGGTAATGAGTTTAAGGGCGTTGATAGTCGATAGAAGGCTCAGCTTTGATCTCTATACTATATAAAACAATAAACTACGTGTTTTTGTAGAATTCTACTGTGGCAAAAACGTGTACATTTTTCTGTCCGAGTTGTACAGCGATATCTACAATATGGGTCGCGGACTTTCGCCGTACTGCAAGGACCGCGGCTTCCATTTCCTAGGCTTTGTTCATTTTATGGACGAAAAGAGGTATTTCCTTGAGGAAGATCCGAATATAGTGTTCCAGACGGACAATTATATACACGGCTTGGAATGTCACGCCGGAGTATGCATTTACAGGTAAAATTTATCCATTTGTTATAATCAAATCTATTAATAGTGCTTATTTAAAAAAAAAATACCTACCTACAAATCTTCGTTTCGAATAGAAACGTCCATATCGAGTCGTTAGTATTGGGCATTGTATGCAACAATGTCTTGCAATTACTCCATAAGGAACTATTTAAGGCGCGCAGTATAAAAATTTGAGGTGGAAAATGTTGTGAGCAATGACCGGTCAAGGGTGCTACTCTTTTTTTTTGTTGACGCGGGGAAACGCATTTACACGCCTTCACTGGCCCTGGGTGAGGTCCAGTGGTGTGTGGGACTCGCGGCACAGATAGTGCCAAATACCCCCAAAAACCATCGCGAGTGCCGCCCTTGGTGGGGTGCCAAGGAAACACAAATCGTTAGGGCACCTCGACGGCTAGTCAGCCCCTTCAGGGACCGGCTCCACCTCCACAGATGGTGTTGCTTCGCACTACAGGACAGCCCCACCGACTTTGGGACAGTGCAATGGAGTGAGGTTCCCATCCTCGCCCCTTGCCCCGTGCGCAAAAGCGCCTCCTCCTGTTAGAGAGCGCTTACTCCTTATTTTTAGCACCCTCTTCTTATAAGAGGGGTGCAAAGATCCCCCTCGGTTCAATTGGCTTCACCCCAGGCTACTAAGCCCCACCGCCACGGCAAGGCTTGAACCATGGTGGGGAAGGGTGTTACTCTTGCGTAACCAGCGTAACGCTTTATTGCGCTTATGTCTCTTGCGCAGTTTTCCCTTCAGAGTCAAATTTAGGTGAGTAATCTTTAGTCGCATGTCGGAGTTGAAACACACAGTTATTTATACTCTAAATTTTTGCCTTTAGTGAAGACAGAGAATAGTTGCGGTGTCTACTTTGTTTTTTATTAGATTTTGTTTAAAGGAAAAAAGACTTTGGTACACTTAATTTATATTCTTAATTTACTTAAAAAATGTTTTATTTTATCTATTGTAAACGAAATGTATTTTAAGTGTATCATCATCATCATTATCATCCCTTATCGGTCCACTGCTGGACATAGGACCCTTTCAATGAACGCCAAGACTTTTTTAAGTGTATAATAAATGATATTTGTACCCTGCAAAAAATATGTAAGTAACTCAATATCTTCACTACATGATGTAACACGTCACCTTTGAGTAGTCCATTTCATTTTGCACCCCCACTAACATGTAGCAATTTTCAATAGTCAAGCTGATATTTGATGATTTGTGATTTTTAAGTTAGAGTTTAATTCCCATAATATCGCCGTAAAGCGTCATCTTCAGTGCCGCGTTTCGAGGGGTTTGTGAGTAGCCGCTGGCCCATTGGGGGGGGGGGGGGGGCGGGAGGCAACGCATAGTAATTATGTGGATATTCATGGTCGTCGGTAGTCGTCAAGAGGCTCCGATTTCCCGTTTGTTTTTATAACATAGGAGTGCGAAGGAACAATCGGAGCCATTTGCTGACTACCGACGCCCATTGCGCTTAGTGGTTATGCAGATGCGCCGTCCTTCTTCTGCCTGTTCTGCCGATATATTCAAATAAATCACAAACACTTAAACATCTGCCCTATTACAAGTATACCAGGTATTTACCCTTTATTGTGTATTTTTCGTAGGTTTCCATTTAAAAAAGGCCTGCAACACATCCGCGACGTATCGACCCTGCCGAAAGCGATCGTCAAGTGCGGCACCACCGTGTACAAAATCCCCCCGCTGACGGCGGCCTCCTGCATCATCACGTCTGGCACCTTCATCTTAGACTTCAACATACAGGGCATTAGGTACAGGCATTACGATTACATGCTGGTAAGTCGTTTGTATTTTCACTAGCAACGCCCCGCGGTTCCACTCGCGGCCGTTACGCCATTGCGTCATAGTACAGCGTACATAACCTATAGCATTACTCATAAATGTAACTAGCATGAAGATTTTTTTTTTCAAATCTGATCTGTAGTTCAAATATTTAGCGCGATCAAGAAAACAATTAATATCTTCCGCTTTATTCCATTAGCATTATTAACAATGGTTCTTTTGATGTTTACGCTAAATAGCAGTTTTATATGTTCAGAGTTCGGCCAACTTATTGTGTAATCAAGCCAGTCACCATTCCATATTTTATTTCAGTTTCTACCTAACGGCCATTTTTACTATACAAAGGAGAAATTTACGCCTTTAGTGTGTGACCACCATGTTTGTGAATGGAACAATACAAACTTTTTTGGAGGTAGGTCAAATTGTACAACAACAGGGCCGGGTGGACGGTGCATAAATACATTTCCCCTGCGAAACAATAAAAATGGCTTCGGTAGTAATATCGCACATAATATGATTGCTAGGTCGGGAACTGTCGAAACTGTATTTGTATGTAAGAGATTTTCTTTAACCCTTTCGGACCTGAATTATTTTTTTGTGTCCATTGAATCTAAAAAAAAAATGTAGCTTGAGTAGAATAAAAATACTAAGGAAAAATTTATGAAAAAAAAACCTGGTTGTCAGGTTTTTCAGAAAAAATAGTTTTTCTTTTTGTGTACAAATGTGCACATCCGTCTTATGTAATGCTCAGACTACTGTTTAAGAGGTTTCATTGGAATTATAAAAAGTTTAATTTATCAATGTTTTTATTAGGAAATATAAAATTAAATAAAACTTAAGTACAATCTTATAATTATTAGCAAAAAAAGATTTCTTCTTTGGGATAGGCAACTAATTGGCACATGGGTAAATCAGTCATTCGACCCATTTAAAAAGCATGTTTCATAAGTTTACGTATGAAATGCTAAGAAACAGTTTTTATCTTTGGTAAGGCAAAGGTGAACTTTGCATTTTATACATTTAATCCTGGTTCTTCCCTTGCATCCGACCATTTTGCATCGTGTCCCAAGTCCCACATCATGCGCAGGGAAATGCCCAACACCGTCTCTTGCTATATCCGCTACGGGGCGAACCTCTCCTGGTCTTCTGGGAATAATTTGCGGTATTGGGCTACTGCCACTGGGCCGTCCTCTTTTACCGATCATAATTTTATTCCTCAACACCAGACTTTCAGCCACCTGACGACGAAAGTGAAGCAACGTGAGTTGTTTATTCTTTGCTATCTTTAGCAACGCATTGTCAGTTTGGTATTCTCGGTACGCCTGCACTACAGCTAAATCAGAAGCATGAAATATCATCCGAAGAGTTCATTTTTTTGATTTTATGAAGGTTCTGTAATAGCTCATGCACTGATCTAAAAGGTCAACTCCCCCAATTGCGTGATTGTATTTCCTGACCACTTCGGGACGTTCAACGTCAATAAATTTCTTGTCTTTCTTACACCACCTCTTGACTAAGTCTTTTTCACCAATACCAACCAAATTAGAAGCAAGATGGGTAATCTTATTATCCAGCCACTTGACCACAGTTACATCTTCGTCAAAACTACTTACTTCTTGAGAAAATCCTCGAGGCTTTTTATTCATGTCTTTATCGCTTAGTAGCGATGGTTTGGAGAATCTATTTATACGAGCTGTGCATGCAGCCATAATGCCTTTTTGTTTCATAATTTGTAATATATGATATGACGAGAAGTAGTTGTCAAAGTACAGTTCGTGGCCCTTGCCTTTTCCAATTCTCTTAGTGAGATGAAGGACAATAGCTGCACCATATCCAATTTTTTTCGTCAAATTATTATCAAGTTCTGGACTAGAGCTTTGATAAAGTAGAAAATCATAGGCTTGCCCATGTTTACCACATGTTCAGTCCCCATGGACAAAGTTTATCTTTTATGTATTGTTTGGCAACATGTCTCCCAGTGAAAGGAACCATCTGCTCATCAACACAAAGTTTTTTTCAAGCGGTAACTCTAAACATCGATTCCTAACAGCATCAAATATTGGTGGAACTTTGAAAAGTGCATCTTTGCAACCAGCTGGTATTATTGCATTATCAACAAAGTGTAAAGTATTACGTAATTCAAAAAAGCGATCCCTTTTCTCTGAGAACAAGGGTATGCTAATTCCAGTTAATTACATTTTCAAGCAAGGGTAGCTAAATATACCAGTAGCTAAATGTAACCCAAATAAAACTTCTATTTCTTGTGGGGTAGTAGGTTTATACCTGGGTTTATTCGAATGTATTGCTTATATGTTAGTCATTTCAGCCATAATTTCAAATAATTGTTTTGGCACGTACCGAAAGTAATAATCAACTGGGGCTTCAACTGTAGGGTCAATTGATATTGGTGGAAACCAATCTGATGAGATTGTGTTTAGGAGTTCCCTATGTCTCCACCTAATGTTTTGTTTAGGCGTAATATTCTGAAGTATATTTTCATGAGAGGACTCTATTTCTGTTGTCAGTGGTTCTTCGAGAACCACTTCATCGCAGGTGTCAGTAACTCCTGGATCATTCGTTCCAATCCACGATGAGTTGGGCCCTTCATCTTCGTCAGAGTCGGGTGGGAATACCTCTCGTTAAAAAATTATCTCTACATACAACATATATTTTATATAGCATCAACAACAACCACAGTAATAATATAGTTACAAACATATTCAAAATAGATTTTGCAAATACAGCTGGAATACTTCAGCAATCGTAAATACATCGTTTAGGCCTGATGTGTACATTTGGGTACAAATATAAAAATTGTGATAATTGATACAAAAATAGAATAATAAACTCAAATTATATGTTACTTATGACCTTAGGAATATAACACATCAATTCATATTTTTGCATTGCGTATATTTAGCTATTTCCTACTTTTTAGACATAAAAATGACGAGCTTACCTACAGAGCTCCAACTTCGGTCTGCCACTGATCAAACCATGTCGAAAAAGTCACAAAGAATGCCAAGAGATGGCATTAATAGTATACATTTTTGTAGTTTATAATGTGGACATGTAAACACAAGCGTTCTCAATTGCACTTTTAGCGAAATAAATACCAATTTTTTTTTATATATTTTATGTGTACATTTGTGTACGCCAGGTCTGAAGGGGTTAAAGCGGGCTTCGTCCTTATATTTAGATCATGTTAGTGGCGATGCACAAATTTAAGTTTCCATTTAATTTAAAATGTTATATTTCTGATCATTAGGACCCTTCATACCTCCCGGCGAACCCGGCCGCGGCCTGGCTCCTCCCCCGCCGTTCATTGACCGCACCACAGAGGCCTACCCGTCGACGGTAGTGCCGCCGTCACCGTTCGATCCTGGCAACATGACATGTGAGTTCTTTAAACTTTGTTGCTGTTAGTTGTCAGCACTCGACGGACGTCTGTGGCGTCGTTTGTTAGTGTTGACGCATAGCCACGGGTTATGCCGGTGTTTTCCCTCCAACGTCCATTATATTATGACCCATCCGGACTGACACAATTCACCTGTAATGCTGTCATGATACTGGCACTCGCGTAACTTATAACCTACACAAAATGTAAGCACAAGCCCGTCAGAGAATGTAACCGTTTTGGACATGTGGTGCTATACGTCGCTCCTGTACCTACTAGAAGGCACGGGTCATCTACCCCAATGATAGGCTTAAGTTATATATTCAAATAGTTACTACGTACCTAAAGTGATAATGCGCTTTTGCTTGCTGCAACGATATAATTGAATTGATTTATTAGTGAAAAAATTACATTATACAATAAAAAGAGCACGGGTACCCGTACTTACGTATGCACATACACAGTAGAATACGTAACACACACAGAAGAATACGTAACACACACACACACACTAGAATACGTAACACACACAGTAGAATACGTAACACACACAGAAGAATACGTAACACACACAGTAGAATATATAACATCCACAATAGAACACGTAACATACACAGTAGAATACGTAACACACACAGTAGAATACGTAACACACACAGAAGAATACGTAACACACAGTAGAATATATAACATCCACAATAGAACACGTAACATACACAGTAGAATACGTAACATACACAGTAGAATACGTAACATACACAGTATTATTACACGAATTGGCTTTAATTTTGATCGCAGACTCACTGGACGGCTGCTGGTTCATGTTTCCTCCGAACTACGGCTCCATTGCAGGCATCAGCTACCTCGACCCGCTCACCGTCAACGAGTACCGCTACACATGCTCGGGCTCGGGCAGCAACAATAAGGTATTGTCCGTTACTATGTATAATAGGAAGAGGTAGTGCTACGCTGCATAGGGGGTAGTGCCATGCATGGTGCATGACACTACAACCTCATGCAACGGCATAGGGCCGGCACGACCGAGGAAGTACCTCACTCACTTGATACCGGCGTACAGTGACAGCGTCGCTGTCGCGTTTCGTGCGGTACCCGGTGGCCCATTGGGGGGGGGGGGGTGACAGGAGGCAACGCATCTGCGTAACAATCATGCGAAGGTCCCTGGTCGCCGGTACGCTCCAATTTCTCGTTTACCCCCTTGCGCTATCAAAAAAGAATAATAATAATATCATTTGATTACTAGTCTTGTTTTATTACCTTTCTATTTCCACAAATGCTGAGATCTCAGATGCTTATTGCAATTAGGCATGAAAGTAAACTTTCAGCCAATAATTACGACTTGGACTCGCAAAAAATATCTCTTCCACTTTATAGTTAAAGTACATACAGGTTACATTAAAACATTAAAGTTTTTGTACATCCATCGAGAAAGATTTCGATGAGGAACCGAGAGAACTGAATATAGCTTTAGTAGTTGGTTGAGTTTTTACTGTAGGTAGCTAACACTACACCCCTTACAATTCCCAGGGTCTCTACTGGTATCCACAGTGGATGGGAATCCCGCCACACCACCCGTACCCCCAGGCCGGGGACACTCCGGTGTCGATGACAGGCAGCAGCAACCCATTCTACCCGCACCTGCAGGGGCCGGCGCCGCCCGACATGAAATCAATTCCTATAAATTAAACTACTCTATTTAATGGAGGTTTATTATTCCACGCCGCTTTTTATTGCAACATATCGTACAGTGGAGCCCCACGAAATAAAGATGAAGCAGCAGGCGACATAATGTTGTGAGATGGTACCAGTCTTTCGTCTATTGTATGCACTCTATTCCTCCCTCACAACATTATGAAACATATTTTTTTAATATAATTATTAAGCTTACGTTGGGCTTACCTGGTGGAAAGTGTTGGCGTGACTGAAGATGGAGCTCACTTCTCTAGAATGTACCTATTCAACCGTGATTTAAATAGTAGGTGTCAGGAAACAGAAGCCGAAAGCGAATTCTACAGCTTAGCCGTACGTATTAAGAAAGCCGACTCGAATTTTTTTTACGTGTGGCTGGGATTTCCACAGTGTAAAGGTGTCGAGTTTCTAAGCGTCTGGAAGTACGATTTAAGAAAGGTGTAGATGGAACGAGAGTCGCTGAGAAGCGCACTATACGTAATGCATTCTATAAATGATTAGGTTGACTTGATAATCTCACTGTTATCACTATCAGCCCCTATCGGTTCACTGCTGGACATGGACTTTTTAATGAACGCCAAGACGACCGATCTGCTGCTACACGCATCCACCCCGAACCGGCTACTGCTCGGAGATCGTCCTTCCACCCGGTGAACGATCGACAAATACTTCGTTTTCCTTAACGCGGTCTGCATTCCAGAACCTTACTGGCCCATCTGCCATCGACCCTTCTGAGTGTGTGACCAGCCCATTGCTACTTCAGCGAGCCTATTCGTCTCATGATATCGGATACTTTAGTTCTCTGTATGACTTCGTTACGAATCCTGTCGGACAGAGAAACGCCCAACAATAGCCCTTGATAATATATATTACCTATATTGATAATCTACATATATAAAAGTGAAATACGATATCTCAGAAAATATAACAGAACATCTACAAACTTGACATTTCTTTGCGTGCATACATACGTTTAGGACGTATTTTAAGAAATTCAAAACGAAACCAAGAGTGCGTTTTTGGGGGTGAAGTAGATGAGTGGAATCGCGAGGGGTTGCTAGTAATGTTTAAAATGTTAGTGCATTTCAATACATAGTATTAGCAGCAAGTAATTTCTGCGTGATATGGGTAACATATATTGTGAGTGTGGACGGCCTCCTACACAGTGAACTGACGACTTGGTTAAGGTGGGGAGCCGCTGGATGCAAGTGTCTCGTCAACTTGACCTACGCTACATGACTTGGCCTATGTCCGGCAGTGGACATCGTCCGGCTGTTGATGATGCGAGTGTAATAATATACAACGACGTGGACTTTTAGAACTTTTATTTATGGTCCTTAAACTAATAATTTACACAAACACAACATAACATGTTCTAACTTCATAAGAATTGGATAGGTACATTATCTTAACTTAACAAATCGTAACAGTATATGAAAAGCAAATTTATTGCACTCAAATATTTTAAATCTTTAAAATATACTACATACAATTATGTATTGTCATAATAGAATACTTTTTTAATCAATACACACATTATTAATTCCAATTGTTAACTGGATATAAAATAATAACTTACAAAATATATAATAGTAGCAAATCCGAATCGTAATTGTAACAAATTTTTTAATATATTTTGAGTACAACAACTGGCCACATTACAAAGTAGTGAAATTTTATTAAATATTTGGCCTGAAATGATTACCTTCAACGTTAAAATTGGTGCATGAGAAAGGGAACGGGTAATATTGTGTTCAGACCTGTCTCACTATTTTCTTAACAATATTTAAGAATGGCTGTGAACGAATATTAAGTTATAAATATATTCAAGAAGATAGCGAGTAACCAAGCGAAATGTGACCAATCGTTTAATTTTGTGGCAATTTTGAGTAATCTTAGAAAACAAATCTTACGAATATTTATCTAATCAAAATAATTATTAATTGTTTTATGATTGTCTTTCAAATGGTACAAATATTTAAAATCAATAGTAATTAAATCTGGTGCATGTACTGTTCTTATCATCTTACATTTTGTTTTAAAACGACATTTGTAAGTAGGCAATATTAATGAAAAATCATCAAAAATATTATCTTTGGGATGATTTATCATTATTATTATTATATGTTATTTTAAAAAAAGTTTATTTAAAAAAGACAGTAGCTGCTTTCTTCTTCTACTTCGTGAGGCTTCATTTTTATTTTATCCTTTAGTTTCTTGCCCTCAAAAATTGGCCAAATTAATCATTACCATTGACGAAAATTAACTTATACGAGTAGGTTTGGATATAAATCAAGTGGCGAATATCGAAATTATGGACTTTGAAAATGGCCCAAGTGTACTCGATCTCTGTTACCACATTATATTCCGATCATTATATTTTGTGAACAATTATGGTGAAATTTTTAGTGAAGTCTTACATTTTACATAACCTACACCACATAAAATGTTTATAAATATAGTGATGTAATATATCTGCAGTTGAATATGCTCAAGACTGGCAATAAACAAAAATTAACATTCATAAACAATAAAATATAAACAAAATGGAATGGATATTTTAATCTAAAATCCATCAGAACTTACATTAACGTACATTATATGAAGTTAACATAATCTGTACTGTTCCGGTATTACGCGTAGTTGGTACCTATAAGAAAATGTAAGGAACGATATATTATAATACTTAAAAAAAAAACGTCAGAGTATTTTAGCCACACATTCATATCATCTCTTTTGGCTCGAGGAAATCGCGAGGTTCATAAAAATAGAAGTTGACCCACACGCAAACATTATGAGAAATTGAGCTCCATTACTAATTAATTTCTGTGTGATCATAAATAGGACCTGTTTGGTGCAGAGCGAGGTGCGGGGAGCACTTGGGCACCACAGACTCCGGCGGTAGCTCGACACAGACTGGCCGACCCTTATCCTGTGGCAAATGTTATAAGTCTGGAAATCACTTTTGGTGTCTACCGACGCCTATAGAGATCTGCATAATTTACTTAGACGTTTGATCCAATTATTAGTCAATTAGTCACTAAATAAAGACATGTGCTTCAACTTAAATAAATGATATAACAATTTTATAAAACTAAATAAACGCTGCTGTTTTAAAGTAATATATCTGACATTATGTGAAAATCATATTAAAATTCACGTAAAAAATGTGCTCGAGACTTAAGACATAAATTTGATATTTATTTTATCACTAAAATATATTATAGTAATAAATAAAAAAAATACATGTATAATGATTTTCATCAGTTGCGTGGTTGGTTCATAATTGTGAGGGTCAATAACCTGTTATCAGACTGCAAGAAAATAATATTTTATGTCAGGGTTGCCAACGGTGTGGAAATGGTACATAACTTTGTGTTTTTATTTAAATTTTACTTCTTCACGAAACTTGTTTTTTTTTTGTATCTTACTTCTAAAGACTTGTATACTTTAATTTAATCCCATTTTTAGGCTTCATTAACTTAAAACATTTAAAAATTCACGTTTCAATTATTTTTTTGTCTCTAAGTCCAGTTTTAACCCTCTCATGTGAAACAGAGATGTACGGTGCTATGCCCATTATCTTAAAAACGTGCGTGGTGTGTCGCCTGAGACAGGCTCGAATGTGGCTGCAAAACGACGATGTCCTGCACATTACGCAGTTGTTTTATTTCAATAATACGTACCCCGATCGATGGATAGGGCGCTTGTGGCCTATTCACCAACCGAGGACAACGATACAAGAAGTAAGATAAAAAAAAATATACAAAAAAGACGAGTTCTGTTGAAATGGCAGCCAATTGAAATCGCGAAGGAGTAAAATTTAAATAAAAACACAAAATTGTGTAACATTTTCACACCGTAGGCAACCTTGACTTAAAAATATTATTTTACAGACTGTAAAGTCTGATAGCATGTTAACCTGCAGCTAACGGTTTATCCATTATTTACGACAGGCCCTGTCTGTTGTACATAGTTCTTTCGTTGACGAGTCATTGATTTATTGACTGACTGACAGACAACTCACAGCCGAAACTACTCAACCCATGGTGTTAGTTTTATAGCATTTTTAGTAATTCACCCCTAAGATTTTTTTCATCGAGATTTGGTTAATTGAAAAAAGGGGTACGAAGATAAGAGACGCGCTTGAAACCGGAGCGCTGTAGCTACTGTTATACAACGATTAGTTACCGTTACTGCAATTTGTGTTCTTTGCAAATTATGGCAATTTACACACTGACTTGTTTTTCGTTTCTATGTTGACTAACAAAATGTATACCAGAATGTATCAATTTTAGTGGTGAACTACAGAATACTTTAACTGTAAATTATAATTGACGTGGTCTCAAAAATTATATACATTTCTTATATTAGTCTCTTAGCTGTAAGGCTATATGCATGACAGATGTGACTTTCCGATTCGAGTTAACTGTTTGTAACCAAAAATAATCATCACCTAAAAACAACAAAATAAATGTAAGTATAAAATGAATCATAAAATTTATCTATCCGACTATTAGAGTAATTTTTAATGTTAATGTTTACTGTAAATAAATTGAGTAAATGAAAAAAAAATATCTTAAAAAAAAATTCTGGTCAGAAACGTCTATCAAAAGGGATTGAGTAATCGATAAGTAATTACGAGGATATCATAGATATATCATATTATTTCTGGTTGCACTTCCTTTGCGATATTTTATTTAACTAATGCATGAAAGTTCGTTAAGTTACATCTCTCCAATGGTCATCCTTAACATCTTACAGTGAAAAGATAATATACTTTTATGTTTTCATTATAATATTTAATTGTAGAAAAGAAATAAAATTAATTTGCCTAAATAACAAAAAAAAAAATGTATATTTCCCGCGTACAGTTCAATTTACATTAAAATTGAATTTCTAATCAAATTTGCTAAATTACAAAACGAATTTTACTTTGTAGATCGACATACGTACAACAATTAGAAATAGAGTATGTAAGTACCGCTGGCTAGTACGGTGCAAGCGTAGGCAGGTTAGAAAGAGACAGAAGCTCGCGGTAACCTCATACAGGTACACCAGCGTGCACGCGTGGTCGCACGGCTGCGCTGTGTAATCAACCGCGTGTCTATAACGCGTATAATCTAACTATGCTGAAACGTCTATACACATTTACCATATTGACATTTCGCCAACGTTTTGTAAATGCGTTGTATATTGTCTGGACATCATTTTTAACTTAAGACATAAAACATTGTATGTGACGTGTCAAATAGACGACATTGTAGCATGATATTGCTTGGCAAAAATGTCAATGAATTATAATTTATTTAATATGCGGGCTGTTTTACGACGGCATTTTTGTGTGTAGAAAGAAAATCTTTAATGGACAAGAACATCCATAAGTTACTAGCTGTTTCATACAAAACCACGTGTAAAAGCTAGTGTTTTTATGGCTTAAGTGTTATCCTGGTACATAAGCTGTAGTTAATGTTGTGAGTGGTGACATTGCGCAGTTTCCACAAAACCCGTTAAGTAGTTTTCGTGAGGTTGATCAGTTGAACGTGAATGTATGCATCTAAACTTTGGCATTTATATTAGTGAGATGAAGTCTAGTGTTGGTTCAGCTCGCACGTACTTGAACTTCCCAAGCTTGTGTACATGTGCGTAATGCACATTCTGGGCTTAGGCGAGACTGCCCATATAGACCCAGACTTAAAGGAGCCATCGAAACGCAACGCGTGTTGATGCTGTTGACGAAAGAAAACTTTAAAATTGTATGGTTTACAGCACAAATGATTATTGGTGGGCTTTAAAATAAATATGGCCAAAGGGTTTGTTAGAATATCTTGAAAAAATTACATTAATTACAAAAAGGGCCCCAAGTATATGTGTCCAGACCCCACAGTGCCGCTTGGGTGTTGTATCCAGTCGGAGCTGTCAGTTATAGCAATTCAGACGTTTCAGAGGAGGCCCACCCGCCCCTAGGGTCCCTGCACATAAGACGGCTCGGTTGGTATTGGTTATATCATCCAGTCAGGCATATTTAGCGCGAGTCATGCTTTCAGCTTGGTGTCCTCGATCTCGAACTCTTTCTCCCAGCTCTCGTCGGAGTTGGCGCTGGCGTCATCCTTCACTTGTTCCTTATCGCCGAAGTAGTCTTCCACAAGGTTGCCGCACTCGTCCGGCTTCACTTTCTTCTGTGTTTTTATGTTTGTCTCCGTTTTGCTTTTGTTTTGGCTCTTTTTATTATTGCCTGTTCTCTCGTTGTTGTTTGTTATGTCTCTTGTCTTGTTTTTCTTCGACGCTATCTCCCTCTCGTACTCCTCCAGTAATAGTATTTGTTGCTCCTCGGTGAGTTCCACTTCGTTTGCAAAATCGTCTGCGAACATTTCGCTTTTGTTAAAATATTTCCTCTTACGTGACATACGTGCACCTCATAAGACCATCGTGTCTCTTCCGAACAAAGTCTGGACATTCTGGAAATTCCATTAGCTATGGTGCAAATATGTAAATATGATAAAATTGTATCAACAATCACTTTCCATAGGGTGATGCGAGAGATAGTTTGGTTGCAAAAATAATATTGAACGATTGATTGTTCACATCCTAAAAATAAATGTGGAAACCGAATATTGGTGTAACGGAGACGGCGCACAGAGACATCGACCCACTGGAGGGGAGGAGGAAAGGCAGGCAACGTATTTGCTATCAATAATGCAGATGTCTATGGGCGTCGGTAGTCGACAAAAAGCTTCTATTGCACGTTGGCCTCGTTAAATAAACATTTGTTCGGCTTCTTTATGTTGGGAGAGAGATGACCCCATCCAATGAAATTGTCATCAGCCTCAAGCAGTATATATAGGTGGGCCACATAAGTGCTACGTTATGTAATAGTGAGATGGTAACTTACGTCGGCGGCTGGTGGCTGACAGGTGGTGGGTGGCTGGTAAGGTTGGTGATCTACTGGCACTTACCTTCCTCCCAGGTGACGTCGTCCACCTTGGGCTTCCCGTATGGCACTTCCGGGGTCTCTATCCCGGACATCACTTTCTTAGGACTTCTGTAAAAATGTTAAAGTGATACGTTTATATTAGAATATTTAAAATATTGTACGGAGAATAATATTGTACTTTAGTTACGGAGATGTTGTAGTCATAGACGTGAGTGCAGATGTGCAGCGTATTGACACATGTGCTACACAATACATTTTACAATAACTCCTCGCGTTGCAGGACGTTTACACGCATCAGGTGTCGCTACAAAAATATGTTGTACGGCACGTGTCCCGTGAGCATTCCGTGTCGTGTCCCGCGACAGTCCCGTGTCGAGTACCGTGATAGTCTCGACCGGGGTCCCGCGACAGTCGCCGGGCCTGTAAATTTCACATCGTACGAAACTTCGCAGCAAGGCTGTCCCCGTAGTATGTACTACAGAGCGCATACTGGTGATAACATGTTTAGAGACAACACAAGGCTGATGCTGCGCTCTCCGCAGTATGAACGCATACTCACTCGACGACGGGCTGCGGCGCGGGGAGCGACGGGTGCTGCAGGGGCGGCAGATGCGCCAGGACGGGGTCGGCGCTGCTGTCCGCCGGCTGCCTGCGCGCCGCTGCCGCCAGCCGGTCCTGCAGCAGCGCCACGCGGAATAGATACCTGACAATATCAACAGGCATAATATCACTACATTTGGAGCATTAATGACGTTGTGAAAACTTCGAGCAAAGCGTTTCAATAGCATTCCAGCCCCACCTATGTGTATGTATGTTCTTTGAAATAAAGTGTGTATATATTCGAACCACTTCAAGATACTTCAGACGCCTTCATCCGTGAAGGCTGACGCAGTTATTAAAACGTCTGGGTTCATCTATCCTCTTAAATAAAAAATTTCGTAGTAGTAAGCCCGCATTGCTAAGAAATCACTCGTCCAGAAAATTCCAATCAGACAACAGATATATCAGCGAGTAATATTCCTTTGTAAGCAATATTGCAATGTCTATTAGGAAGCAGTACAGGATAAAGAATTAATTACCTTAGAATAATGAAATTTTATGTGTACTGTATTGTTAGGATTCTAAATGATCAGACAGTTGTATCGGAACGGCGTACATTGAGAATCGGGGCATGTATTGAGCGGATATTCAGTTGTATCAGCACTAGATATAAACTGAAGTTGTGTTAGTGCTGGATGGAAAGTGTAGTTATGTGAGCGCTAGATAGAGAGTGCAGTCGTGTCAGCGTTAGATAGATTGCAGTTGTGTCAGCGCTATTTAGAGAGTGCAATTAACTTGAAGGGTTTCACTGTATGAGGTCTCGTAAGGATATCTTGTTGTTCGTTTCTTTAAAGTTTGTAGTATAACGAACTCAACCTCTCCCAGAAGTCCTCGTGCGAGACGGCGTCCGGTACGAGCCTGTCGTACTGCGCGCTCAGCACGGCGCTGGCTTGCAAGCGCCGCACGGCGGAGCCGGCGCTGATGACGCTGTCGCGCTCCTCCAGGCTGCTGCGCCAGGCGTCGAACTCGGGACTGTTGGCCGGCACGATGTACGTCGCGTCCACACGCTGCAGCGCTTCCAGCTCTTTCTGCAAGTGTGTCGCATTCGTCAGTAAAATAGTAACATTGCTGCAGTATAATCGAAATGCCCTGGCTCATCTCATAATATCTTCGTGAATGGTTGTGTCGATGCGTTATGTTTTGAGAAACAATCTGCATTACTTATAATTCACAATATGTACAATGTTAAATATAAGTTACAATATGTACAATGTTAAATATAAGTTACAATATGTACAATGTTAAATATAAGTTACAATATGTACAATGTTAAATATAAGTTACAAAGCTGAATTGCATCTGAATTGGGTCGGCACAGTCACGGAGGTACATTCGCTGACATGATACCGACGCAAAGTGACAGTTGAGCTGTCGCGCGTTTTGTCAGGCTCCGGTGGCCCATTGGGAGGGAGTACGTAAAAACGAGAACACATGTCACATTATTAAGTAACATTTATGTGGATGTTTGTGGGCGTCGGTACTTTTCAAAACCTCCGACCGCTCGTTTGTGCCCTATTCAAAAAATTTACACACACCGTTAGTCACTTTGCGCTCACAAAACAAAAGTTAAAAAGCTAAAAAAAAATCAGAGATGGAGTAATTGACAATGCCTATGACGCGTTACGCTTAGTCTTGTCACCACAGACCACTTAGTCTCTACTATTGTACCACGTAGTCCATTGGTAATGGTACTCGGTAAGAACCAGGTCACGTACAATGCGCCACTATTGTGACAACTACAGTACTGTCATGTTTTAGCGAGGGCCTCCGCAGTAGACTCTCAACTGGAAACAAGTTTAACTATACCAGAGAAGCGACAGACAGACTATACGCTAATTTCTTTTAAACATAGGCATGTTATTAAATACAAAAAAGTTGGAAAACGTTATGACTTCATTATAAAATATTATCAACTTAAAAATGTCTCTATATGCATGTTCTTCATTAAAATAAAAAAAATGTATGTTGACCTTGTAGGTGGACAGCATGGTGGTGTCGCCGGAGGACAGGATGACCTCGGTGTCGTCCTCGTCGTCCGGCTCCGGGTTGAGCACCGTGCTCACCTGACCTGCATGTGACAATTGACAGTTGGTGTAACTTTAAATAGGGGCTAGTGCATGCTGCGTAAGGAGGTGGTGCCGTGTATCGTGCATGACAATACATCCTCCTATGTAACGGAATTTCGCCGGCATGACCGGGGAGGTACCTCTCCCTCTCTTGATACCACTGTAAAGTGACAGCGTCGTTGTCGTGTTTTGTGCGGTTTCTGAATAGCCATTCATAGTGACCCATTGGGGGGAGGGATGATTGGAGTGCAGCACATCTGCGTAACAATCATGCTATTATCCATGGGGCTTGTTTGCTCCTTATGCTATAAAAAAACTGGAGTGGGTCCTATGGACACCGTGGCTCTATTTTGTTAAATTTCAAAAAGACAAATACTAGAGGGAACTGATTTTTACAACAATTCCTCTACAAACCAGATCAGATTCCCAGTGAGTGGTACAAGGGTTGACGGGTACATGCAGATGCATGAGCGAGATCGGCCTTCATGAGTTTAGAATAAAGCTACCAAAGGTCTACCATACTTTTTAGTTTTATAAGGGCTACGCAATCTCTAAAAGAAGAAGCAAATGCAAGATTTAAGGGATTTAATATAGCTCCGTAAACTGGGTTTGGTTATTGATCTTCATATCATGACAGAGCTTTTAGGAAAAGGTAGTACCATGCTGCAGTGGAGGAGGTAGTGCCACTCAAGGTGTATGCCACTACATCCTTCTTAAAGATGTGACATTCTACACATATCTAAACATTTAAACAGAGCATGCAACAAAGATGTTAAAATTAAAAGTACTTACCAATAAATGTGCTGAGACTCTTCTTCATAACATTGGCAGGTGATTCTGGGATGTTCTAGAATAGAAGTATAAAACACCTTATTTAATTTATTTTTTGAAATTTAAATTATTACCCATTGTATAATACAAAAAAACTCCTGTGGCAAATATGAAAGGCCATTAAAATTACATCAGTGTAAGCTGAGTACTAGTCTGCATTGTTTCACTCCGAGTGTCAGTAGGACAAGGATGAGAGGTTCTCATATCTTTGCCCAACTGAGACATAGGAGTGAGACTACACAATGTATCATTCTTGATGTCAGTATGTGTAGGTTGGTTACTGACATATTTGGTGATAAGTGACTACCAAGGTCTTGACTGTAAAACTTGGCTTTGTAGACCTATTATTAATCTGAAGTTGATCTACATCAACAAAGTTTGCAGTTTCTCATATAACTATGTACATAAGTAAATAGTAATAAAGTTTACCTTCAAAGTTTTCTCAATAACACTAGATGTCGAACTAAAAACATGGCTCGCTTCACTTTTTACTGCTGTCCCAAATTCATCCAAATCCTTCTTCACCATACAATACACCTCCGCAGACTGAAATGTTTATATATAAAATAAAATGCACAGAATAAAAAGCAAAGAAACCCAAATATATATATTTCAAGTTGAATACTACCAACATGTAACATTTTTGACTTGTTCATGGTTCAGACACTGTTTTTATATAAGTGCACATATAGGTGTTATATGTTTATAGTTGTTGTTACATGATATGAAGATATAATTAATATACGTATTTTTGGCAGAACACTTATTATTGTTTATTTAATTAATAAAGTTCCACTTAGTTATTTATCATCATGATGAATAGAATGGATTTTATCACGTTTCTTTAGATTTTCTTGTGGAATGAGACAGAATTACCGTCATGAAATAGTGTAAAGAAACGCGATAAAATCCATTAAAGAGACACAACAATAAATAACATTAGCGTAAATATACAAAAACAATATGATGAATAATATTTATACAAATAATACCTTAGATTTAGCCGATGTTATCCATGAATCCCACCAATTTCCAGTGGGTTTTTCTTCTTCTTGTTCATTACTGGTAACATTACTGGAGTTAGAATTTTCTGGCCTGCAAATAAATTTAGTACTTTTCTACTGACGCTAATCGATCAATACAAGTTTGTTAAAAGATGCTACCAAAGGTATTTATGTTGGTAGATTTTTCTTAACAACTATATATATTTCAATGTAAGTGAATTTTGTAAGTGACCCTTTTCAATCAACTTTGTATTCCTAAATCAATTAAAATTAATATAATTATTGTATTATGTTTATTTACTATAAACAATGTAAATATTATATATACAATATATGAAATACAAAAAAATATTCAATGTACTTATATATAATATAATGAAAGAGTTCTTGTATGTTTGTTCAAATGCACAAATCTCAAGAACTACTGGTCCAAAATAAAAATAATGGTTTTAGATAACATATTCATTTTAAGGCTGCATACCACAACACTACAGCCTGTAGGTGAGTTATGTAAGTGAAACTATGAGGTGCTGCTAGTTTATTTATTTTAGTAAATGTTGGCATCACATTAATTATTGCTGTGTACTCATTATATCAATGTATGCAGGATCTATATTTTTGATATGATATCAAAATAGCTTATATCTTAGTGTTATCTGCTAGACGGCTCATTGCCGTCACATTTTTCTTACACAAAGCGGTTTTAATCAGCTTAGCAAATAGTAGGCTCCGTGAAACATAGTTCAAAAAGAGGTCAACAAGTACAACGTAACAAATTCACCCCTGGATTCGTTAATTATATTCTATTTCCTTTGGTACCACATCAATATTTTTAAACGATATATAGAAACATACTAAAATTGCAGTTTATTTACATAAAACCTTGTTTATATGCAGAAAGCATGTCGACATAAACAAATAAATATTTTGGTTCCATACTCACTTTTCTTCCATTATATCTGTGTCTATTTATTTGTAAGGTAATATTAGGACCATGGATTTCTAGTATATTTATATGTAAATTATTACTGTTATTTTATTTGTAAATGTTACACAAAATTTTGATATTATTTTTAAACTTTTGTTTGCGTGACAGAAGTCAGAACTAGTTTTGTTCTATTGCTATCGTCGAAAGTCACTTTAGAAAGTACATGAATTAGTAATCATAAAGCCTTTAAATTTTAAAATAAAATTTATTTTTCCTTTTTGTTAAACGTATACTTAGTATGCCCAATTGTAAAGATGAATATAAAAAATATTCCAATTGGAATACCACAATCTCAAAGTGGCAAATACGCATAGTATAGGCATTTTTTTATTTATTTACTTTCATAAAAACATACAATACATTTTTATTTAGGTCAAAAACCACATAGGTTTTTGTGGAATGCTTAGCAAAATATATATTGTAGTATATAGTAGATACTTTATCGTCTACAGATTATGTAAAAAATATGTTTTTAGTTTCTCTTTACTATTATTTATCAAGCAAAGTCTCAATTTTTTAACTACTACTATTACTGACTCAAATTGTCTACACAATTTTGCAAATTTGATTGTTGCTTGTTTCTGCTTTGTAAAGAAGACAATCAATTTCTGGTATGATCATGTACCAGTATCACCATGAAATATAGAAAAAATACATATATTTAATGAGAAAATAAAACTAGTTAGTTTAAATCAATTTAATTAGGGGTTAAAATAAAAAAATATTTCAAGATTTACTTTATTATCTGATTAATCTAAATGAAAATGGCGACCTATTGCATAAAGGTAATGTAGATAGAGTAGGGAAACCAATAAAAAACGCGGCCGTCTATGTCGTAAAAGGAAGCAAATGTGGCTTACTCTCTGTTCCCCTTTAAATTTATTGGTGTCTGCGCAATTCCCATGCGATATTAGATAATTAAGCATAGTAATGCATTGTTATATTTACTTCCTATTAATCAACACGAACAATCCCCCGTGGCCTGACCATAGCTTCCCTTCTCTATCAATATTATATCTATGCCTATCATCCATTGATCTGACGTATAATATAATATATAAAGTCATCCTTGATTGTATATGAGTAGTTGTAAATGAGTTGTAGATATGATATAAACATATTTTTTACAAAGTCAATTTTATACATATAATAATAAAAGGAGTGCAACGCACCGGCATAGTAATTATTTCGATGTTCATGGGCGTTGGTAGTCGTAAAAAGGCTCCTCGTTTGCCTATATCGTCGATAGGAGGGCCCATTCTATTCTATAAAAAGAACGCGAACGAAAAAAAATACTAAATTGAAAAAGTTTAAATATATCAATGTTGAACATCTTTCATACGGACGATTTTGAGCGCTAACTGTATTGTAACTTGTATTGTATATTTGTAAATCAATTGCTATAAATTATGAAATAGTATACATACTCGCAGTCCGTTCCGGCTTTGCATCCATGTTATACAATCTCACCTTTATTACTTCATCGAAGTTTTCATAATCATCTATATAGTTTTAGAAAATGTTATATCGCCTATTCTCATCACAGCTAATGTAGTAATCTAATGGTAAAATAATTTTTGAATTCTGTCCAGTAGTTTCATTGCCTATTCCATGCAAACGAACAAACACAAATCCATCACATGTGTGCTCTTTATAATCTTAGTAGGTGTAATAAGATATATAGTGAATGGTAAAAGAACTGCCTTTTTTTGGCAGTCTGGGTAAGGGTCCTATATAACTAACAAAACAACAATAAAACAAAAATATTGCTCATGTACATGTTTAAACTTCAACAAATTTATTGCAATTCCTTTTCAGATCATATACACACCGCATGAAACCGATAGAAACTCGCAACTAGCTAAAGTCAGAGTTCAATTGGCTTCACCCAACATGTGAATATCCCGGGCCAAGCCAATTGCAGACTAAAGAGCTGGAAAAGGAGGTGCTTACGAGCACGGGACAAAGGGCGAGGGAGTTTTACCCACTGTCTCGAAGTTGGTGGGGTTGTTCTGTAGTGCGGTATGATCTCCCTGTGCACCTTCACAGAGAGATTGTCACCTTAGGGGACTGGCTAGCTGTCGAAGTCACCAAGTTCCGTGCCGCTACATCAAAGGCGCCACCGATGGCACTCGCGACACTTTTGGGGGTGTTCACGTGGACGTCACCCAGGGTCGGTAATAACGTGTAAATCAGTTTCACGTCGTGTCACAAAAAATTATTGGATTTGGCGTCCCTTATTCATCTTGCGCATGTATATCCCACAAAAATTAAAAAGTAAAATAAAAAAAGGAACTTCCATCATGTAGCCACTGACGGACTTTTTCAAGACAGCATAGCCATTGAATAGGAGATTTCTAAGAAAATTTTTTGATTATACAAATACTTTGTGAGATATTTGCTATCAAAATGGTAAAAAGTCTAAGATATGAAATGCCCAGAGGAAAATTGAAAAAAAAAATGGGCTTATAGTATTTGATAAAAAGTTTTTAACGTAAACCGGTTTAAATGAAATCGATGAGGTGCTCTAAGAGATATGGGATCGTTTTATTTGCTGAATCACAGAACCCTTCATAAGCGATTCTCTCTTGCGACGAATTTTGCAATGCTCATTTAAACTCCAGCCATTTTTTATAGCCGTGTCATAACGAGCAGTCGACTACTTCTGGCGCATACCGGGGCCCGTGAACGTCCTCACAGGCGATGTCATACGAATACTTCTCGTCTTTTGTATTCACTTTTGTGAAATATGAAAATAGAAAATAATATTTTTATTACTTTTTATTTTTATAAATTTCAAATCAGTTTACTAATGAAACAACCATCAAGTTATTGTAGTAACAATTGGCGTTGTTACGTTTCATGACAATTTTCGTCATAATTTGTTTGTTTAAAAGAAAAATTTTCGTTGTTAGGACTTATTTGATAGTGTTAAATATAATTGTTTTATGCACTCATACTTAGAAAACGAGGGCCAGCTGCCGCGGTATGAGTAGCATCAATATCGCCAAGACTATCTATATTAAAATCCACCAAAATAAAGCTAACAATACACTTGCACTTCACTTCACATTTTGAAATGTACACCATCATGTCCCCGGATTCCAGCGGTAGGAACACCTAAGGTATATCTTTTGTCGCTAGACGCTAGCAGCGATTGGATCACCAAGCCCTATTTCTTTTGGACCAAATGTTTAAGACGAACAAAACGACCTGACACTGGCGATACTGTTTACTCGTTCCTCGTATGAGCTCAGTTTATTAATTTTAATTAAATTATCTCCAAGTATCCGAAACGTGGATTATTCAATATTACATTATTGAAGGTAACATTTTTATTTAAAGCTTAGTGCTTAAGATGCCTGTTCTGAGATAGGTAGCTATAGGAGTGGCGTATTTGTTTTATAAGTACAGTCGGTGTAATAGATTTGGTAGTGTGTTGAATATTTTCTCAATTAAGCAGCAAAATTAGAAGAAATAGCTAAAATGTCAATTATGTAACAATTAGAGGAATTTGTTATGTGATGGTCTCACTTTTCTAAATTAAATATTGCCTATATAGAAATGGATAATACAAGAATACGATTGCTGTTACAAAACAGCAGGGGCGTTGTAATTACTTACAAATCAATAGTGACATTTCTTTAACATATTAAATGAGAGGCATACCTCTCGGGAGAAATATATATTTTTTTCTATCGTAACGATCATTATTTTCATTAATATATTAGTCATACACATAAACTAGGTTCATAAGAAAAAAACAAATAAACGTATACATAACAGTAGATGGCAAGATGAGCCTCTTTTAACAGGTATAACCCTAAGTGCGTAGTCAACACATCCAAATTTAACTGGAGAAGTAGTGTGTTCAAATATTCAACAACAACAACAAGAAAGAAATATGATAAAATTTAAAGCCTAAAGTTATTTGTACATTTATTTCATGGGCAAACTTTTATAACGTCACCCTGTTTACGTGGTTGAGTGTACTTCCATCAGAGCACTCCCACTGTGTTAGTTTTTGATCAGATTCTGTACTTTCTTCATATTATTATTAGTAAGGGCTTGCAGTCCATATTCAACGATGCACAATATACAGGCTGATTCCTGGATATTGGTAATTATTAGTAATAAGAGTTATTTCAATGTTACTTAATGGCTAAATGTGCATTATACTTGTAAGTAAACCACAGATCAATTATTTATAGTCATTAAATGTGCGATTCTTTTATATAATCCGAATCTCGGAACCGGCTCCAACGCTCTTCATAAAATTTCAGTATGTGTGATATTAACTTTTAGAAAACGTCGCTGTGTCCGTATTTTCAGGCAATAAAAAGCTGAATGAAGTGCAAGCTCGCAATAAAGAGTATTTCATTAATTCATGAATGAAAGATTCTTTATTGCGCATATTATAAGCAAATCGGTAAACAATACATAATGACGTACAATACGGGTACACAACTGCTGCGTTATCATTAGACTACGAAGGCATTTTTCGCTACCATCTATAAGGTTATCTATAGACTCGGGTGGTAAATTGGGAGTTCCCGATACCAAAATACACCGGGGTATTCTGGTCCATCTGGTTTGAGTCCAGATGCGAATGCGAAAAAATAAACTACTGGCAGCCCCTAAAATACCATTACGCACGGTCATCTAGGCACTATTATATTTAAGTACAAAATTTACAAATCTTTTAGCCA
>JAFELO010000903.1:241350-277481 GCA_017140195.1 Eumaeus atala
AGCTACCTGTTGACTACCGACGCCCATATACATCCACATACCCCATTGGCATGCAGGTATGTTGCCTTTCCTCCTTGTCTTCAAGGGTCCACCGGCGACTTAGAGACCGCACGAAACGCGACAGCGAAATTGTCACATACATTACGGTGTGCCGTATCTGCCGTACCGCCGTATGGTGCGAGCCAGGACACTGCCAGGGAGTCCCTGGCGTGCCAGCCTTATTCGGCTGCACTGCACCATGGCACTACCTCCTACAAAGATAGGTAGATAAATATTTTTTCAGTGAAACTTTCTTACCCATGCGTAATTTTTGTTTACTTTATGCTGATGTTATCGCAACGTACTGTTAGAGTTTGTTATTTTATGGTAGGTATGTAAGTAGTTACGTATTATATTTAATTGATATTGAGACTAATATCAAAAAAATAAAAACAGCTACCATTAAAATAATTAATCAGCCTTTATACGAAAAATTTGAATGGATAATCCTTGGTTATAAACTGTAATAATAATACGGCATGGCGCATGATCGACGCGCCAAAGTTCATCGCTCAATCAGGCATCAGTGACGTCACGCCTCGTGACGCGCCCCGCCTCGCCGCGAGATGGCGCTCCACGATCGGATACGGGTACCCACGTTTCAATATGTGTGGCTAGCTCCATGGGTTGTCGAACCCTGTGTTCATTACTTTAAACAAGTAAATATCAATGGCCTGCATGCTGAAACCTTACTGGCCTATCTGCCATCCGTCTTCCCGTAACATCCCTATGTTTGGGAATACGAAGTTTCGGTCAGCCAACGACCATGTGAGAAAACGACCTTTGTGGAAAGACGTTCGTACATCGTACCCATTGCGAAATAGATCTGCGAGTAGAAAAATGATAGTCAACCTTGCTCACTGAAAGCGGCCTATGTTTAGCAGTAAACTGATAATGAAATGCTAATATATTATATGTCTAGCTACTAGCTTATAACCTATATTATAGTAGGTGTAGGCTAAATGGCGTAGGCAGAAGCTTGACCCATTGTATTAGTCACTTCAATTTTTTAGTTTCAAATGACATTTCAAAGTCGGGAAGTTGGCGGTGTTACACCCAGTGCTTCGGAAAGCACGTTAGGCAGTCGTTCCTGTGCCTGGTTTCTCGACGGTCGTGTCGGATTGCCGTCCCACCGGAATAGGAGAATGAGGGAACAGGGAGCTTGTGCCTCCCACACACTTGTGCACTGTATGTCCTGCACAGTTGGCTCGTCTGTATAGATATGGCCACCGTGGACGAAATTCGGCTAGGACGATATTATTCACGTTCCATTATTGGCAGCTGTGATCACCATATACGTTACCCACTGTGTTCTACGCTTTTATTTAATTTCCATTTTATTTGTTTCCGTTTCAGTGTTAGAAATAAATTTAGATTAAATTAAATTATTGACAATGGGACTATAATATAAAGTAACTAGTGTACAATGTACATATCTATTACATATTACATAATTATATAATATATAATGATGATGGAAAAACTTGGTTAAGATGGCGAGGAGCCGCGGAATTGAAGTGGCTCGTATGGAGCTCTACAGAGGAGGCCCACGTCCAGCAGTGGACCTCGTTCAGCTGATGATGATGAAATACAAAGAAAAACATCCACCATCACCGGATGCTTAAAAGATATATATAATACATTAAAAAAAAAGATTTAATAGATTAAAGAATAGATTTTAACTCGCAATCTTAACATTGTTTTTCTTTCTTTTCTTTTTTCGGAAGGCGGCGCTAATGCCCTTGCCCCTACAGTTCGTCGGATCAAAGCCTCAATATTCTGGTATGTACCTAACTCTAACCAAATTTATCATCTATTGTTGAGTCTGAACGACCGATAACGATCTTTAAAAATCTTAATTTTCCCGCCGGATGCTAAACGTCCAATAACTCTTTTTGAAATTTGCCAATATGGATGTACCTGTGCTTAATAAACCTTGTTCAATATAGTCCGGAAATAAATGTTAGGCAGCACATATACTGAATAGGTTTAGCATAATAATGTCCTGGTTCTTACCTACATGCTAGTGTCATTGCTGCATTGCAGCTTAATTGGCCGTAAAGCTGGGAGTGTATGAAGCGCATCGATGACGGGCCGAGAATGTAATGCCATACTACCTTACTCCTTCTGTGTGTGTTACTAGTTTCATCAAAATAAATCCTTATACAATAAGGTTTTCATGAAGTGGTGGCAAAAGTCTTTCCTAAAGACTGCTGCGATCTCTTTACTGGAGAAAGACAAAGGGTAAACCCTAATCAAAGCATCGACATTTACCAAATAAAAAAAATATGTTCATAGGTCCTTGGATTCGAGGTTAATGGCAAATGAAAAAAGAAACGCGATATTCAGCTACATATATTTTGATAAGTGTCTACCCAATGTCTTGTAACTCAGTGATTATTAACACATCAATTTTATAATTATGCCGATGTTCATTTGGGTCGATAGTCGTAAAAAGGCTCCGATTGCTCCTTTGCATACTTAATTTTTTTTTTAATATTTTTTCAATGGATATTATTATCAGACGTTCTTCGGGAGAATTTTTCAAAAATTTATAAGTTAATTAACGTATTGAATATTTAAAAAAGTAAGGGTAACTACCCCGAGTGTTAGTCATCGTCACGACCGTATCGATCGCCAAGCCCTTCAGGCTGTTTTCAACCCTCTATACAATACTACTTGTTAATACATTGAGAAAAGAAGAAAAATAAAGAAAAAAGCAATGCCATGCAGCTGAAAGCAGCACTGATTCAGCATTAAATAGTAGCCTGATCAAATACAACAATTTGAATGAAAACGCTGGAGTTTACTAAGTACCCTGCTCTAAGTACACGGCAGCTATTCCTTGAGTCTTATAAAATATACCAGTTCTTTTTGTGTGATGGTTGATCAGCAAAAATTGAGAACTAATCTATTTAAATCATGTGTACTAATCAATTTCTATGTAAAAGTCTAGACTTCAGCTGAGTCGGGCAGACACTGCCAGAGAGTAACTTCGTCCTTCGCTAAATAACACCAGCAAATACATAAGGGTTATGCTGTCGCGATCCGTATGCGGGGTACAGTTCGAACTCAACAAACCTTGCTTCACAAACTCTACTCCTTGTTCCACGTGGCTTGGCCGCTTCCGCAGAGCGTCACTGTCACAAGGACATAATGAATATTAGTCACGGTTCTTTACTTTTCCTGTTCCTTATATATTCTTTTTATGTAGAATACGGGGGCAAAAGCGAAAACACAGACTTTTTATGTAGAATACGGGGGCAAACGCGAAAACACAGACTTTTTAAGAATACCGACGCACATGAACGTCCTCATAATTACTATGCCGATGCGTTGCCGTCCTCCCCTCTCCCCAAGGGGCCACTGGTTGCTCACAAACCGCACGATACGCGACGTCGAAGATGTCACTTTACGGCGGTATTATGTGAGCGAGAGGTACCTCCTCGGTAGTGCCGGCCCACTTCCTTTGCATAGGAGGATGTTTTGATTTTTATTCAAAATTCCTGGTAACATGCTGATCTCAGCAGCAAAGCGGACAAGCCCTTTCGGCTAAGGTTTAAAGCGAGGGCGTGTAGCGTTGAAAGCTTGGCTCTACATTCGCTTCTGCAGTTGTTGGAGATAGCTCTGATGTCTCTCCCCTTCCTTACCAATTAAAATAGGGCAGTTGTGTAGGAACAGTGCACTAGGATATGCCTGCTGTTAGAAAATAATGCTTAAATAATGTAACGTTACACTCATTAATCATAGACGGCTGAATACATAAAGCTGTATGTATCGGGCACAATCCATTACGCCGGTGCGCGGTGGCTGGTCGGAGTGTGTAGTTATGCTAAAATGCGGAGCGGCGAGCTGCTTAATAAACAAATGATGTTGAATTTAAAGCTTTACGTCGCAACTATTTCACTATTTCGACGTGGCGCGCCGGTGGCGGCTTTTTAACTCTATCCACTTGCCGCCCGAGATACTAAGCTACATTTTTATCGTATAAATCGTTGGGTATTCGTTGTGGTCATGAATGAATAATTATACTTTGTTAAAATCGGTCGATAGTATCGATAAATTAGTTAGTGTGCTTATTAATATTATTAATTGGAAGTATTAAGTATAGAATTGTGTTCCTCTTCAAATGTCAGTCATAATATTATAATATACTAATATCACTCAATCGGGCTTCTTGTTACTTTAAGCCGCAGCATAAACTCAAGTTCGAAAAAGAAGTCCCTCAACTTAATAGAAGGTTAATTTTTAAACGATCATTAATAAAAGTAAGCCTAAATGTGAAGCCTAAAACGCTTGTTAAGTCCTTTAATTAGTTTATAAGCTGCTATGGAAATAATAATAAACGAGAATAAATAATTCATTCTGGTCGACCGACTCGTCAAAATGAACATATTTGTCATACCAAGATGACAGAAAAATGATAACGCTTACAGGAAATTGAAATCTGTATCACTGGTCGAAAATCGGGCGCGGCCATTTTGGATGCTAATCATTGAGGCAATTTGAATATGGAACTCTTTTATTCATGAATATATTTTTTTCTGTCTTACCCGTGACTTTGGTCTTCTATATAATATATAGATTCAGCAACATTATGTGTATCGCATTGAATGCTTTCTACATAAAAGCCATCTGAGGACGTATTCAAATTAGATCATAGATATAAATTAAGTTTTCGTTTGTAGCTTTTCACTTTTCTGAGAAATTTAATAGTTAGGCAGGTACTACTACTTAAGGGTACTTTATGGTGAGTGTAGGACATAGAAGTGTGCTGTCCTATCTCTGTCTAAGTAACAAACAAGTAGCCGGAGCTTTCTGGTGACTACCAATATCCATATACCGCATCAAATTTATGTTATGTAGATGTGTTGCCCTTTTTTATGAGATAGGCGGAAAACGAGCAGGTGGGCCGCCCATAGACATTTGCAATACTAGGCGTGTTCCAGACGCGTTGTATTGCAAATGTCTATGGGCTAGTAAGTAATAGTAATATGTAATAGGTATGCTCTTTTCTTGAAAGTCTAAGTCATATCGGATCGGAAATACCGAGGGAAGCAGCTGGTTCCACAGTGCAGTTGTGCGCGGTAAAAAGTGATGTTTAAACCGCACTGTTGTGGATTTACGGACATCAAGGTGATAGGTGTGAAACCTAGAGTTCAGTCGCCATGTCCGAAGATGGAATTCTGCGGCTAAGCCTTTCTCTTAAGCCGAACAATTCCTCGAAACACTCCCCATAGTACCTTCTTTCCTTCTTTCTCCGGATACTCATAAAATACAGGAAGTGCGATAGCATAGCTGTCACATCACAGCGGTATCATGTTAGCGAGGGGCACACACCTCCACTTTCACAGTTCCCCAGTCATGATAGCTAAACTAGCTCTTGTACCCCCATGTCAAAGCAAGGCCAAAATTAACTACCGCGCGTGACCCGCTCCCCTCGCTAGAGCGGTGTTGAGGGGACCCGGTTCTCCGGGCAAGGTAATAATAGTTCCTTTAGCTAATTTTAAATAACTATCTGGATATGTCTTTCCCATCTGCGGGTAAGGAGGAGACTGACCCCCTATCGACTGCAATTTCACCTAGACCGTCGCTCGATGTGTCTTATAGTAAACGATGAATCTGCACTGGACACTTCCGTCAGCCTATAGCAGTAAAAAAAAAATAGGTAGGTACCTCTCCGGCCATGCCTGTCCAATTCGGCTGCAATGCAGGACAAACGACTTTGACTAAGCAGACACTCGGAAATAGAAATTATTATAATGGTTTAGACTGACCGGGCCGGGTTTGATCCCAAACCCGGACCGGTCAGTCTTTATATGAAGTGCCTTCCTAACCGAAGGGTCTCTACTCGTTCACGTGTTTTATGAATAGCGAACCGGTATGAATTTAATTTATCTAGCTGACATCATATCCATGGTATCTATGTGCTTCACGGGAAGTGCTTGTTGTTTATTAATTTAATTGTGATTCTTGAAGTAATAAAAAAAAAATCCACATTTGTTACGTCAATGTGATGCTACATAATATGATTTATGTTTCATTTACCAAATAAAAAAATATATGTTCATAGGTCCTTTCATTCGAGGTTAATGGCAAATGAAAAAAGAAACGCGATATTCACCTACATATATTTTGATAAGTGTCTACTCATTTGTATGTAAAATCTTGTAACTAGCGATACACTTAAAATTATTTCAGTTTCTAGTGTTTTAGTCTATTCAGTACTATTCTCTATTTCGTACTTAACAGGGGATCGAGGGAGTAAATTGTGCACTTGTACCGCGCACACTTGTGCACTATGGTAACCTTTTTTTTTCTTTTGTTGACGCGGGGAATCGCATTTACGCATCTTCACCGGCTTCAGTGGGGCCCGGTGGTGTGTGGGTCTCACAGCACATTATAGTGCCTAATACCCACAAAAAGCACCGCGAGTGCCATCCGTGACGCCTTTGGTGAGTTGCCCGGGACAACAAATCATCAGGGCACCTCGACGGCTAACCAGCTCCCAAGGGACCGACGCCACCTCCACTAATGGGCACCCGCACCACATAACAAGGCCGCCAATTCTGGGACACTGCAATGGGGTGAGGTTCCCATCCTCGCCCCTTGCACCGTGCGCGAAAGCGCCGCCTCCTTTTGCTCTTAGATCCCCCCATCTTATAGGATGGGTACAAAGAGCGGCTCCTCCTCCTACTCTTTAGCCTCCTCTTGTCTCTCAAGACAAGGCTTGAACCATGGTGGGGACATTGCCTCCTCTTCTGCAGCATGGTACTACCTCCTACTCTGCAGCATGGTACTGCCTCCTACTCTCCAGCATGGCACTACCTCCTCATCTGCAGCATGGCACTACCTCCTCATCTACAGCATGGCACTACCTCCTCTGCAGCATGGCACTACCTCCTCTGCAGCATGGCACTACCTCTTCCTGAAATCCTACCTCCTCTTTCGTTTTGTTTTCCATATGACGTGCGATCCACATGCTCGTGCCGTCGACGTCTCGTACAGTACAGGGTACGCACAAGTTTACAACAGATGGACGCTGTGAGAATGCTTTTTGTCTTGAAACGTTAATTAAGATGAAATAAATGTCGCTCGGGCGCCGCAACGTGAATATCACAATACTATAGACCAATAAAGGCTGTTGTCATTGTCAGCCTTTGCCTACGTCTAGGAAAGTATATACTTACTTTTTAAACATTTCATATATGTTAAAAATATAGAAATAAAAAAGTATTTTATGCTCTAAAGAAATAGCTTAATTTTAAGATTAAATATCATCGGATCATCATTTATATTTTTATAGATATCCTAAAAGATATCTTAAAATATTTAATCGAATCATCATCGATAAAGGTAATCATTTACTACTCGATGGAAATTAGCGTATCTATTTACTCGGTATCTTCTATTCGTAACAATAAGTTAAACAAATGCGTTTTCGACGGCGCATGCGTCTACACATCACAAACGTCCGAACATACACGTTTATCCAACGTAAAATCAGCTTAAACTCATTTGCATAAAATCTTTAAATGCTCGTCTACTTTTGCAAGTACATATCCAACGAGTACCAAAGAATATTCAATTGTAATATATAGACATAAGGCTGAATTTTCTTTGACCATAATAAATGAACTTCGGGATTAGATAAGGTAAACCTGTAGATGGGCCAAATAAGGGCCTGTAATGGTCAGGGAGCTATAATGCTTTGAATAAAGGAGCGTATCATTGTGTCTTGCCGTGTGACGCTGAAACTCTAATCAGCCTCTCTATATGCGATTTATTGTAAGAAATTAAATAAATTACCAATAAACGCTACCGTGCTATTGCAAAACTTAAGAGCATATTTGTGTTGAGGATTACCTTTAATGTCGACTACACTCGTGAAACTCAGAAGTCGTCACCTTAGTTACCCGCAATTTCTGCGGTGATCTGAATGTGGCCATCTTATTTCTTTCGTGTAACCGAACTGCTTTACCAACACAATACACTTGTATCCTACCTCTCCACAGTACACTTGTATCCTGCCTCTGCACAGTACACTTGTATCCTGCCTCTCCACAGTACACTTGTATCCTTCCCTAGTTGTACTCGGAGAGACAGACTATCTCTTCGAGACTCGTGTGCAGCGACTACTCCGTCGAATTACTTTGGAGGTAGCAAGAGGCTTAAGATTTGTCTAGTAAGTTGCAAGTACAACAAGCCATTAGTAGGAAGTTAGATAATACATTATCTAATTCTAAACAGACGTGCATAACGTTTTACATACTCGGTGACATCGAGAATTTATAGTAAATGGATACTGAGTACCAACTCCAGTAGGAAATAGCAATTTCAGTGGTTTAAACTAACTATAAAAACTGTTACAATGAATTATTGTTAAAAATGAAAAATTTATATAGCCGCAATCCTTGCACTGCGAAACGTTTTCAAGGAGCAAATATATATGCAATCAATTACTACTAATTAAAAATAATTAAAATAATTGAAAGAACACAAAATTAAACAAATTCAATCTACTTCGGTTAAACTCCTTTCTAATTCACACCGAATTCAGTCATGTGTATATTTAAAAATTAAATGTCTAAGTTATTTTAGTTTCAGCTTTTTATTGCTGTGATAATAAAAGAACCTAATTTTCACAAAATTAATTTATTTCAAAGTTATGTTACATTGAACAAAAATTTAATAAATTATGTGTGTCGCGTTCAATTATTTGTATAATACCAAGATATACAGTGAGCGTCTTAAAACAGTCCATATAAATGATGTGCAATTGTCAAATTATGCACTTCGTAAAAACAACCTTAACACGTACGCGCAAGGTTGACATCTTAAGGAAATATGTTTAAATTTTACACATCTCGTAGATAGAATCTGCATTGCAGAGACGACTCAAAATCATACACGCAACGTGTTTATATACAATCACGGATGCCTTACAAAGACAGTTCAGTATGAAATCGTACACAACTTGTATTTTTGTAAATCAATACCTGCATTTGATAATTTTATAGATAAATTTTATTTTATCACATACTTGGTATAAATTGTTATCATCGGCAGCTAATAAAACTGTTGTTATGTTCATGGACCACACGTATCGAAGGGCTTTGCGAGTGCCGCTCAGCTGCTATCGAGCTGGAATTAGCTGCGAGCTGCGATGTACACTACCACTAAGGCACACTGCACATTAAGGCCGCTCCTACTACACACAATATACTAGCGTAACCCCGCGTTTTCACTCGCATAACTACAGTCCTATAAGTCACAGCGTCATAGGCTAACCAAAGTCAGTAAAAAAATCAGTAATAAATTCAAAGTGTGACTGTCATTGGTCGTTGTCCCAGATACGTTCTGTGGGACGAATGCGACCACATCACTGCTTTCAGGAAACACGCCCTCAGACACGACAGTGTACACCTGGTGTAGGGACACGCACGCACGTACAACCTTGTCACGCGTCAAGTCAGACAACAGCACACACGTTGGACTACGAACAGTCCGAACGACACCTTCAGAATAGGGACTAATGCCAATACGATTCGCGATTTGCCTAGCTCAAGTAACTTAAGTAGTAAATAGTCTTTTCAGAGACTACCGTGCGCGAGTTCTTTCACCGTCTGACAGACAGACAGACGAGTCATGATACTCTTCATGAGCCAAACGTTCACGTCAGCGCCGTGGTCATTTTAGCGACCGGGCGCGAGCTGCCTAAGACGACAGAGTCGGGAGTCGCCATGATAATAATAGTTAAATAACCTGTGACAAACACCCTCATATTGGGATGCATCTCTCCCATCCGCGTCTCGATCGAAAAATTGACCGTTTCAGTGAAGAAGTTCTTCAAAATTCAAAATTATTGTTACAATTAGAACCACCATCTCCTTTGTGACTTCTTGAACGAATCCCTTTATACGAGTATTTTAAACACTTCGAGCATTGGCGGTACGTCAATCTGTCGCTGTTCCTCCTGTGATACTCTCATCTGCTACCCGCCCACTGGACAACTGTGTTACGTACTTGATGTATGCTAATGTATAGATGTTAATTGTCATAGAATAAGCAGTCGCAATGTTCTCCTCCACCCAATTTCCCTTGAGCTTTTCTGATGAGCCTCGGCGATCATTTCTCGCTGACTTGAGCGGAGACACTTCCTTAAATATTGCAAATAATACCTATAGTACTATATTAATTTCAATAGTTAAACGGTTAAGATTTAAATCTGTAGTTAAATTGGTTAGCCCGAATTTGTGTGACTGGGCCCATATTGGTACTTGCGTTTAATTAGGAGCGTTTAATTATTTATGTGGTCACGAGCGACCTCCGCGCAGGCGTTTCAACTATTTGATTTATACCTATACGTACCGTTGTGACCTATGAAATTACTATATTTGGTGCTCCAAGGTATGGTGTATTGTATTAGCTTATATGGTAATTGGAATTGAATCGGATGTTTTGGGTACTACGAAGTTCGAGTGCGTTTAGCTGACCGGTGCAACTGTACCGCGGTCAACTCACAGCGAATGTCTTAACATCATGACTGCACTTATGTATATAGTGTAATAGACCATTACTGAAACTAATTCGTTAAAGTTGTGTATTCATTTTCTTCAATATCCGCACAGGCGGAATCCTAGACATTGGAATCAGGGCCAGTTAGACCATCAGTACTTATAAACCGCACACAACGCTTTAGGTAACGCTTGCTGCTGTAACGTGGTATTTCCAGGTTACTCCTGCCTACCCACCTGTGTTAATTAATTAAATAAGTAATAGTTGATTAATTAATTTGTAGGAGAAGAGATTCCACAACTAAAATAGCATTTAGCTTGCAAATTAAGGATTGTACAGAAGTATTTAAAAATATATAACGAAATAATATTGTGGACATTGTCGTTTTCAAAAATCTCGAGTACAAATTATATCAGACAATTTGCGTCTCCTGTTATATGGACGAATGATGACGTGGAACTTGTTTACTGGACTGGGGGTAAATGAGTAGCTTATGAAAAGTCATTTGCCTAAAATTATACATCATGATTTGCTTGTTGCTAGTGATACGTTAGAGAAAGGCTATCTTTTTTTCTTTTGTTGACGCCGGGAAACGAATTTACGCGCCTTCACTGGCCCCGGGTAGGGGGGATGTCCCGCACCACAGGACAACCCCCAGCGACCTTGGGACGGTGCAATGGGGTGAGGTTCGCATCCTCGCCCCTTACGCTGTGCGCAAAAGCGCCGCCACCTTTTCTCTTTTAGGAGGGGTACAAAGAGCGGCACCACCTCCTGCTCTTTAGTCCCCTCTTCTTATAGGAGGGGTAGTAAGAGTTGCCACCTCGCCACGGTTCAATTGGCTTCGCCCAAGATGTCTCGGATCACCCCAGGCTACTGAGCCCCACCGCCAAGACAAGGCATGAACCATGGTGGGGAGAGAAGGGCTATCGAAGGTGCTATGCGGGAATTACTTACCTTATAAAAATAACACTTGCATAAACTCAGGATCTCGTTATAATAAAAACAACTTAAGGGATTTTACCATGTTTTATTAAGTACTTTACTATCCCAATGCTTCAGAAGCTTTATATACCAGCACGGATACCAGCACGGTCACGGGCGGACGGAGATGACAAATGTCCTGATAAGTTATTAAAAGTACCCGAAGATTTTATAGACTATAATTTGTAGTTTTATTATAATGTATAACATTCGCTTATACCTAAGAAATTATTCAGGAGCTCAACGAATTCCATGGTCAAACCTTATACATCAGTAACTTTTAAAATTTTGGATCTAATTTAAAGGACTTGCAGTCCTACAATGACACCAATTACCCAATTATAACATTTGCTTAAGTAATTTAAATGTTGTTAAATGAAGTTTCAATTGCAGATCAATCTGAAGACACTTTTTAAAAATGACTTACAGCTTATACAGAATTTTGTAATATAATAATGGGGATTTTGTCAATCTAACAATTTAAGGGTTTATATTTCAATTAATTATCAGTAAAAAGTGTGTCTATTACTTTCGGATTTCTTTTAATTTTACTTTAACGACGAATCATGTTCAGTTTTCTTGCTTGACGTTTATGTGTTTCTAAATAAAATTCGACTAAAATCATTCTTGAGAGTAAAAAATGTATACAAACGTACTGAATACATAGTGTATTAGGTAATTCTGGTCATACACTTTTCTACGCTCACCGGTGAACTTAAACATCTAATAATAGAGGATAATATTACGACACTCTGCTCGTATGTACAAAGTACCAACATAACACTATCATACTAATAATAAATGTAAAAAAGTATAGTCGTGTCCATATAATGCATCACCTCGTCCTTACCGTTCCGATGTGCAGATCAGCGCAACGATCTTTCAGGAAGGGACCGCAGGGACAAAAAGGGGAGATCCAATCTAAGGCCGATACTTATTTGTAATTAGTTCCGAACAGATCGAGGAATACGAACAAAACGAACGAGATAACTCCAAATGATACGTGCTGGGATAAAGTAGAGTCTACTGCGTAAGAGGTAGCGCCATGCTACATTGCAGCGGAATTGGGCCGGCACGACCGAGGAGGTACCTCTCGCTTACATAATACCGCCGCAAAGTGACATCTTCGACGACGCGTATCGTGCGGTTTGTGAGCAACCAGTGGCCCCTTGGGGGGAGGGGAGGACGGCAACGCATCGGCATAGTAATCATGAGGATGTTCATGTGCGTCGATTTGTGAGTAGCCGGTGGCCCATTGGGTGGAGGTCGTGAGACGGAGGGCAACGCATCGGCGTAGTAATCATGAGGATGTTCATGTGCGTCGGTTTGTGAGTAGCCGGTGGCCCATTGGGTGGAGGACGTGAGACGGAGGGCAACGCATCGGCATAGTAATCATGAGGATGTTCATGTGCGTCGGTTCGTGAGTAGCCGGTGGCCCATTGGGTGGATGAGGTGAGAAGGAGGGCAACGCATCGCCATAGTAATTATGAGGATGTTCATGTGCGTCGGTTTGTGCGTAGCCGGTGGCCCATTGGGTGGAAAAGGTGAGAAGGAGGGCAACGCATCGCCATAGTAATTATGAGGATGTTCATGTGCGTCGGTTTGTGAGTAACCGGTGGCCCATTGGGTGGAAGAGGTGAGAAGGAGGGCAACGCATCGGCATAGTAATTATGCTGATGTTTGTGGGCGTCGGTAGTCGTAGCAAGGCTGCGATTGTTCGTTATGCTATAAAAAAACTTAGTTGTTTTCAAATTGAAACTAATGTTTTAGTGGGATACGATTGGTGACAACCGAGGAATAATATATCTTGCCAATGGTTTCACGCATTGTCATGAGATGGCGCGTTACAGTATGTATTAAATTTGCTTTCACTCTCCTATTCTGAACCTCTCACTAATATGTAGTCACCTTTCTAAAGTAAGAGTAAATGTTGTAAGAATTTTGTTAATCCTGCAACCTTTTCACTAAGTTTTGCTTCATGCCAATTTTTTTATAATAACAATAATAATAAATAATAAATTTCATTTTGAAATAAAAGATGACAAATTGGGTCCCCTAATACATGACATATTGGGTCCCCTGGTTCCCGAGCTAGCTTATGCTATGTTTCAGTAACTAGTATCTTCCCATAAAAGGTACATAAATATTAATATAAATATTGCGTACAATAATATAACACATTTATAATTTACTGGAGCAAATCATTACTTATAAAAAAAGTGTTAATAAGAAAAAAAAACGCACAAACATGTGTGTGCGAGGCCGAAGTCCGTGCATTAAGTTTAGGTAATCAGGTGCTGCGCCTTTTGTACTGCTCTGTACGGGTGGACAGACCGTGACCCGTGATCATGGTCGCTGTAAAGCTTCTGAAACGTCGGGCAAGATAAATAATTAAAAAAACCGCGATAAAATCCGTAAAAGTAGTTTTATTGTAATAACTACCATTCGCGTAAACTTCAGACATCAATACAATACATGTTCCTTCGCAAGAGTGTAGTTCATACGAGGACGCACGAATTTCCTTTCGCACATACACACTTTGACCGTCATTTTGATTTATGCTGTGTTTTGACCAAAACATACTATGGTTATTTAAGACACCCGTCTTGAGGGTTATTTTCATTTGTCCAACACTCTGTAAGCAACAATACGTCAATCTTGACATTCAACGCCTGGAGAAAAATAATGAATTGATCGAAATTGCAATGTATCCTTCGTATACTTAATGTTAAGATACCTAGCGCTTCTGCACAATCAGCTCCAGGCCCCGTTAGTATTTGCGGACAACTATTAATATCTCCAACATGCATACAGTTTGTTTCATCGGTATTATCTAATTTTGTTGTCAAATTATTATGTTTATCGAAAATTCAATATTAACTGATTGGTACATGTTATATTCTGGCAGATATTTTTTTACCAACTTGTTGTGGCAGGACAGCTTATATTTACATTTAAAATTTACCTTTTGTGTTATATTTATACAAGAATTGTTTTCACACACTTTTTTACCTAGAGAGCCCACAGCCAAAACCGGCGGTGATACATATCGTAAGCTAGTTATTAAGTAGTAGTGTTTATTGGTAGCTGAGACTAGCCAATTTTTTTTTCTTTATTTGAATCTGTTAAATGTGTACAACATAGAATGTGTATAAAGTTTAATATTAAGTTATGTAAATATGTACTTGGATGTGTGCTTTGTGTTAGAAAAGGAACTTTCGAGTTATTTGAAGTACAAATGAACAAGACAAAATTATTAAGAAATTGATAAACAAAAACAATAAAGGCTTATCTAGTCATCTAGTGTTGAGTGCCACGTGCGCCTCATTCTTCACCACGATAGCTGGAGAACCTTCCATCATACGACTGAAAACCTTGCCGTTCGATGTTCAGCAGTAATTATATCCTTTTTGTTTTGCCACTTCTCTAGCTCAATAATAAACTTTTTTAGTTTTTGCTGTAAGATGATCTGAGATGTACACGGGGGTGTTGCTACTTATGCAGCCGAAATGGGATGCATTTATTTTATTGTTGGTATGCGTTTTGTTGAAGATCTTCACGGATTTAAGTATCGCATCAGCGAGTCAAACCACTATAGGTTTGCAAATGCCTTTTTTTCCGGGTGTTCTGTAGATGTCGCTAATGTCGTTGGTTTGTAACTCAATCTTCAACATATTTCGTAGCTGTAAAACTGGATTAGATAAGTCTGTTTTTACTTATTTCTCTTTCTATGGCAGGTTACGAAATCAACAAAAAAATTCTTATAGTTTTGCTGAATATCTTCTATTTTTTCTTCCAGGGTTTGAATTTGATGCTGGTTGTTAATACATTGTTTCCCAATACCCCTCATTCGGTGCTGCATATCCTCATATCGCTTAAAGATAAAACCCAAGGCTTTTTTAATATCAGAATTAGATCTTTCGATGTTACGTAAGGAGTCTCTTAATTTTATGAAGCTGTATTTTTAAATAAGATACGAAAATTGTGAAGTACAATAGGTAATATATTTTAATCATCAATCAAGTGACAAGGAAAAGAAATTTAATGTATGTCGGTCATAAAAAAGAAATTTTTTGACTATCGTATTCACTGAACGTTTTGTTTTATTAATTCTTTAGCGATCCGTGCCGGCACCGGCCGAGAATAACAGGAGCTACGTTATGCGCAAAAACTTTCCTCGGGAATGGCTATACGCATGTGTGAAAACCACACGAAATTCCTTTTAGTAGAATTTGAAAAAAATTGTCACGTGCAGATAGACATCTTTCTAATATTTTTATTATATATTAGTATATAAGGGGAGTCAACAAGGGGGGTAAAGAGACTATAAGAGGCTCGGTCAAACTTTCAATAACAAATCTTAAAGTTATAACAAGAAAAAGGCAATGGAATCAATTCAGTTTTTAATTGGGGTTAGTATAAAGTGAAGGTATGAAGTCTTATCTGGTAGTTGTCCGAGACTCCCGGCTGCAACTTGGATGGTCCTATATATATATTGTTATTGTTCCATAACCACTAATTGTCACGGATTGTCCTTCATTCTATATATTCAATATTTGAAGAATATAGGGCTATTAGATCTCAATTTAATAAACAAAAGAAAAAAGGAGTAGAGCTCTGAAAAGGATGTGTGTTCCTTTTATACCAATTAGATTCCCATTCTCTTGGCTTCATGAGTCAACTAAAATCAGACAAGATATAAATTCAGATACAATTAAATAGAATATAAAATCAAACTTTCACACGTGGCATATACTATTCAAACTAAAAGTTATTCATATTGTCTATCAAATTAGTAGCCATACAGATCAAGATACAAGCTAGCCCCTAATAATTCTCTAAGAGATAAGTTTAAAGGAATAACTTATCACTAATAAACATATTGTTTTCCTATATTTTTTTTCGTTTTTTAATTTGTAAATTTAAAAACGATAAGAACGTTTGTGTGGTAAAGGATACTACAAGGTAAAATATTTTTTGAAAGATACCAAAACTTGAGAATAAAACTCTCCTTCCAGGCAGTTTCGGTACTGTTATAATAAAGTGTATTAGAATGAAACTTGTGTATATTATCCCAAAGCATCAGTCCCGCTGAGCTTGTTTCGCGAGTTCTTCTCAGGTCAGGGTTGGGGTTGAACCGATATTACTGAAGTAACGACGTTCAAAAAGAAATTTGTAAAATCCTATTTAGAATAAAATACTTTGATTTCATTTCATTTGACACGGATGTATTTGCGTAAAACCTTATAGGTACGTTGATTTATCTCTTGAAAAAAATCCAATTCTCTCCAGAGCTAAGTAATGGCGGCGCATATTCATGTTGGCAACTGTGACCTGCAAGTTTGAAAGTCAGTTGTATCCGTTGAATATAGTACGGTAATGTATAGGCTAGCTGTACGCGCCCGAGACAGGCGTGTGCTACCGGTCGTCGATACTAAATAAGAGTGTCACACTAGCCTTTGCGAACACCGCCGAGACCGCGGTATGCAATATTAAACCAAGCAATCAAATCTCATTAAAATTTCATTAATATAAATGTATATTAATGTACTTGTGAATCGATATTTTTCAATCTATTTTTTTTAGATATTTTACATTCCCAACCTTCCGATTAAGTACTACGCAAAATCGTGAAACTCGATTGTATTACTTACGAACTGCCCTGAGGCTAAACAGCTACCGAAGTACGAGAATATTGTATTCAAGTGAAGATCTTTTTGGACTCTCCTAACTAACCAGAAGAAAACAGAACTCATGTAGGATTACTTTATTGTCCGTCTGAATGTAAGTCTGTCAAGAAAATTTGTAGGAATATTTCGCTTTAGCGCATGGAATTTGGCAAGAGCTGAGATAACATAATGAATATGAAGGGAAAACTTAATAATTTGTAGTTATATGTACATTGTAGTAGTTTGAAATAGGTAACAAATATTGACTGGAATTTTATATGAAAAAGTCGTCTAAAAATGTGTCTACATACTAACTACGTGTGTCTCCTTGTTTTATAAGTTATAACATTACGCATAACACCATCCTGCGTCCGCGCACCTTTTTGTTCGATTCCGCCGTATTTCGGCTGCGCGCGCGGCCATTTATCGGCTATCATCTGAGATACGGCTATCCGCAGCATCTTTATGCGCTTGTATCTGATAGCGGGAGATACACGCAAAAGCTCACTGATTAGCCGATAGGTATTGATAGCCTCTCGGTTCATATTTTATAATGATATACTTATGTCTCGTTAATTCTGCAATACTATTGCAATGTGATTGCGCCGTATAGGGCAGGGAGGAGGCGAAGAAGCTGAACAATGTTGCCATGTAAAAGAACCACCTGACTCAAGTTTAAACCTGAGTGTTGCCTGTGACAAGTATCTCTAAAGCAATTAAATATAATTCTTACGTTTTGTGAGCGGATAGTTAAGTTAAATTGTGTATACCTTCAGTTCTATAAATTATGAAGCTGTATGTGTAAGCATTATTGTACTGAGGTTTTCATAGATTTGATGCATTTTAGAATAGAATATGGTAATTTGGATAGATATTGCAAAAAGTATTGTTTGTACATCCCGTGTCCTGAAGTCAGTTTATGTTAAGACATATTGTTCCTGAGGTTCAATATAGTGGCGTTCAAAGCAGGCTACATGTTCGTATTAAGGTTTTGGTTAGTCTATTTGGAACCGACTAGCAAATAAACGACAAATTTTGGATACACCGGTTCAAGTTAGAAGTTAGTCATATAAATCATTTATGTTGTAGTTAAGACTTAAGTTTAGAATAGCTGCTTAATTTTAACAGTGACCTGTGAAACCGGCCTTAATCTCTCCGATGTAATTGCGTGCTGTTTTATCTACTAGAGAAGGCATGTACATGGTTCAAAGCGCCGAATTACATTATGGCTGGCCATTTTCAAAAACACGGTCGTTTTGTTCTGTGGAGGGCCAATGATTAGTCGGATGGTCATTGCGAGACGTGCTTCAAAGTAGCCGCTGAGAATGATTCACTTCATTTCCTCTAAGGGTAGCTTCATTGAATGACAGATAACACCGAAATTTTTCTTTCTTCACTCATCTTTATTCAATCCGATTAATTAAGTTTAAGTATTCGTTCAAGTTATATGAATATTTTCTTTTTACATTAATTTATTAGTCATGCAGGAATAAATTCACTGAAATATGTGCAGTGTTGAACAAACCAACCTTCACGATGTTGGCACAATGCAATTTTGGCTATTAAGACACCTGCAGCCAAGGCCAGGAGATTGATGTGGTAGGGCAGCGACAAACAGAATCGATTCGTTCGAAACGATACGTTTATCGATCGATCAGTTGTTCGATAACTTTTCAACTTCACGATCTGACGCGCGCAATCAGACAATAATTAATTAAGGTAAGTACACAATACGGTGCATCCCGTCGATCTCAGGTCCGATACAAGTGATACGAAGAAGTGCGAATTCATTGGGAAATTAAAAGACGTTGTTTTCTCAATTATGTTTGTGTTTAGAATTCCTCTGAAGGATCGTGTTGAGAACTGGAATCTTGTGACTAGGACACTTCTATCACTAGTTCAGTGTTTGTACATGACGTTGTATAACAGAACCGATCTGGTACCGCGACGCCAGTAACATTCGTGTAATTGTAAGACATCCGTCTTCAAGTCTGACTGAGCGCTAGTGACTGCTGATTTAAGTATACTTAGGTTACCTTATGTATGCTTGAAATTGACATTGAAGTAGTCTTGTACCTCCTATATTTGTTCTTTTTTTGGCGATATGACGAGACGCATTTATACGCCATTAACGGGTCTACGTGGGGCCCAGTGGTCAGTGGTGCGTGGGACTCACTAATAGCACCGTGAGTGCCATTATGCCAGGTTCAATGACGTGCCTTTGAACTGTTAATCATTTGGGCATTGCGACGGCTAGTTAGTCCCCTAAAGGACCGGGGTTACTATGCAATAGGACGCGCAACTCCCATAGTTGAATTGGCTTTGTCCGAGTTGTCTGGTTTTATCTCAGTCTAATCAGCCCCACCTCAATAAGGCCTAAACGAACTCTTGCACATTATGAGCAAACGGCCCGAGTAAGATCAGGGGTTCTCAACAAATTTGTCAACCTAACTTCAATTACCATAGATTGGGCATTGATCAAGCGTCAATTGAACAATTTTTGTTTTATCGCTCATTGTGACGAGCCAAGGTCCGTAGTTGCTGATGATACACTCCGGCGGTTCCCGTCTTACGTTGTTTATTTTCGCTACAATTTCATATTAATCTGCGGACGTACAATGGGGGTGAGTTGGATCTGTGATCACATACGTACGTTTATATTTATCTGTGTATTCTATCGGCCGGTAGCCTGTCGCGCGGCGGCCGACAGCGCTTTGTGAGGCACCCGCAGAGCAAGCGCCCACATTATGCCCACGACTATATTCCAGCGTATATTTCTTGTGGTAACTGATCACGATGTATGCTATTTTGTTCTAAGTGGATACGAATGTTTCTTAATGGACATGTGCGACGTCATTATTAAAAGTGGCACGTGTTTCATTGGTGGGGCGAGCTTATAATGAGAATATCGTCAGCATCATTTGATGTACGTTTTATGATGCTTCTCTTTTATTCAGAAAAATATTTAGATATTAGATATAATTTTAGAATTGATGGGAACTTGTCTGAGGGCAGGTACGTATCTAATCTGTAAATCAGAGTATAATTCATTCTCACATATTATGCTAAAACTTTGTTGGAGTTCTATTTTTGAGGCGTATTATTGTATTATATTTATACTTAACGTTATGTTATTATAAACGCAAGCTGTGCTAGAATTATTTAATTTATTTTAGCTATTTATAATTTATATTATATAAAACAAACAGAATTCTGTAGTCTCTATATATAGTATTTATTATTTATAATAGTAGCTAATAATCTGATATACATAATAGTAGATTTCGATGCACGTGACGACTGACGTGTATGAAAATATGATAACAGAACGGTATGAAAATGTGATAAAGATATACTTAGTCCGGTCATAAAGGCTTATATAATTATAATAAATGTTAAATTTTGTGAGTTTTGAATCTGTTATTTTTATACCATCGTTCATTGTGTTTTCTCATCTTAAAATGGGTGATAAACAGAACAGAATCCCTGTCATTGCATTACGCAAAGCCTCAGTAAAGAAAACAGGCTAATATTGGTGAAACTAGGATACGTGCCAGACAATATAAGTTTCGCTTCTGCTGGGTACGAAATGGTCACATCCTTGTACGCAAAACGGCTGACACCAAACATCAGAAGAGTCGTCATTTCGCCATTAGATTACTGGAGGATATTGATAATCTCATCGGATCGACGGTGCTTCGTGTAGCAATGTTAACACTTCAGCCATAGAGGCTGAATTACCCCGATTCTAAATAAGTTTAGCCGCGGTTACTATTATGAATTATATTGTGTAATTGTCCTTTGCATTCAAACATCTAGTAACTTTGTTATACTTTTTCACACATTCAAGTTACTGTTTTTTCAATTGCTTTTTTTATTCTTGTATATTGTTATATTATATTTGTAGGTTAATATTGTTACATATCTAATTAATGACTATGGATTTAGTTGAAGATATTGATAATTCTCTAAATATTATATGTCATAAATTTGACTGCGCCGAACAATGTGTAGCTATAATGCGTCGCTACGAACTGAATTTTGTAACGTACAACATAAGAAGCATTCAAAAAAACTTAGACCACATTTCGTATTGTTAAAAAGAACAAATTTCAAATGTGACATTATAGTACTGACAGAATGTGACATCATTGTACTGACAGAATGCTGGATAAATGAATTTTCGTGTGTAGTGAAAATTGATGATCACTTAACTTTACCGACTTCTAAATATGTTAATCAGCCGGGGTTGTAGTTCATGTTAGAATGTGTAGATCTGATATTATAATCGAAACTATACTTGACGCTAATTGTCTTCCTTTTGATTCCTGTCGTGAACATTCTTGTCTTATGGCTCAACAAGGTTTTATACCAGCAGCTGATAAAGCTGCTCGAGGAGCGGCATGCCTGGCTCATATCTTCGTTAAAAATAAATTACAAACTCGAGCCAATAATATCATCATCTGCGACCACGACGTGGTTATGGCATCCAAATTAAGAGAACACAAATTTTAGACGCCAGAAAGAGGAACATTTTCCTCGTTACCGGCTAATTTCTTTTTTTTACAACCAAATTCAATAGTGGAAGTTAGAGATCTTATACTAGAACTCAAAAATAATAGTGCTCCGGGACTAGGTGAAATTACAAACCCTCTAATCAAATTTGTGTTGGATTATAAAGTGGAACCACTTACTTATGTCTACAATCTGAGTCTGTCAGCGGGTATATTTCCAGAAGTATGGAAGGTAGCAATTGATACTCCATTCTACGGGGGTGATCCATTAAACGGGCCAGGTAGTTACAGAACAATCTCTTTGCTGAGTTCCTTCTCCAAAATCGTGGAACAGTTAACAAACAATTAATAATTTACCTTGAAGAAAATAGCGTCCTATCAAACTGTCAATTTGGCCTCCGTCGGGGAAAATCCAAAGAGGATGCAGTAGTATTACTTAAAGATATTTTGTCTAAGCATCTTGATAAGGGTTCAGCGTGTCAGAGGGTTTTGATTGACCTAGCGAAGGCCTCTGATAACGTATCGACCTCAGTTCTTCTTTAAATCTTGTACTTGCTGGTGTTCGTGGAGTAGGTCTCGATTGGATCCGTAGCTACCTTACGGATAGAAAACTATGCACAAGTGTAAATGAATACACAAGATATTGTTGAGGTAGTTTTCGGTTTTCCTCAGGGAAGTACTTTGTTGCCCACGCTATTTATATTATATACGAATGGTTTATCCTCTTTGCAGCTTAACTGCGCTGACCTAATAAATTACGCAGCCGACATAGCCATTGTTTTTCATCAATGTGCATAGCGAGATTTAATAAAAGTAACTCACTGCGGAATGAAGTATGTTCCAGACTGGTTAACTGGCAACCTCTTGTCACTAAATATTAGCGAGACGAATTATGTATGCTTTCACAAAACAGTGACTACAGCACAACTGTCTAACTTTCATATAGTACATATACATACTTGCAACCTTTTTTTCCGCAGTTCGCAGTTGTGAGCACACGGGAAAGTTAGGTATGTTAAATATTTACGAGTTCTGAATGAAAAATAATTTTGCTTCTCATAGAGAGACCAAATTGGCAAGGATCAGAAAGATAATTTATACAATGAGACTTTTTCGCAATGTCGCTCCATTTTATTTACTAAAAATTGTTTACTTTGCTTTTGTTATGGTCCCCGGGCGGCGTGCGTGTCAGGTCATGCTAGGAACGGTGCATGCATAATTCAGGTCACTGCTATAGGTACAATATATGTCTGCACTACGATACGTCACATGGGCCACGGCGTCACGCGCGCCCTCTCGCTGCGCCTTACAGCGCGGTACTGAATTACTAAATACTATGTTAGGCATCTGGGTGACAGATGACACTGTCACGTAACAGCTTTGTGCTAGTCCATCCCGTGTTGCTGTATTATTGCCTGGGGTGGCACGTCCGCCTCGTATTTCATTGCATTAGAAAGAGCACACCGTGCGGTAGTTGAAACTATGTTAAAAAGGTTATTCCGGTATTCTACTTCCCTTTTATCCGCTGATACAAAAAATCTTAACGTTCGTTGGCTGTACTTACAAAAGCTTTTTATATTAGCACATAGAAAGGTGATAACTTCAGATGACTATTATTTTCAAATTCGAAAGCACGTACTCAGCTTGCCTTGGTCTGCTACAAAAACAATGCTTGCAAAAAGATTCGTAACGTACACGAAATCTTACATTTATAACAATATATCAAAAATTTATAAACTAATTCATCTGTGCAAGAGGCGAATTTTAAAATATTCGAGGAACTACTGACGTGGTCTTATGATAAAACTGAATTATTTTCAAAGAATTAGTCTTAACTATACTTTCTTGGACTCTTGTGCTTACAGTACTGTAGTAGCAATAAACCTTTGAATTGTGAATTTTTGTAGCATCTGCAACGTTTACCTAAATTTATATGTAACAATTAGAACTTAGATTTGTAATGACTAACTAATAAAATACTATTATTGGCGGTATATTTGACTAACCACGAGTAGAAACGGAAATTCTTTATTGTTATTAACACAAAAATTCCTGCCATACAGGTGTGTCCTAGTGCAGTGATATTTTGCCGATATGTAATTATTTTTGTATTTTCATTGGTTTTATTAGACCAATGATTCTATTCTAAATTTTTAAAACTCTCCATGCACTTGGTATGAGTCAAATGTTTGTGTACTGGGCTAATAATAGGTACAATGGGACTTCCTCTGTTTGTAACAGAGGAAGCTTTGGCCATCCACATAATGTTCGTATGAAAAATGTGGTCAAAGCAGTAAGGGAAAGAATTTGAAGAAATCCTGTCCGAAAGCAAATGATTGTATTTCGAGAAATGACGATAGCACCAAGAACAAAGTCAAGTATTTTACGAGAGGATTTGCAGCCTATATGAGAACCACTGGTCATTTTGTTAACTGATAAATTAAAGATGGATAGGGAGGTAAAATCGAAACAACTATTAAAGCTTTGCGTACCGCAAAGGATCATGACAGAAAAAAATTGTATACGGATGAGAACATTTTTGCAATTGAACAAACATTTACCTAACAAAATGATTCGGGTTTAAGCTCAAAGCTTTATGGTAGCTCCCAATAAGTCGCCAGAGTGTCACTTGGGCATTGTCCGACTTCAGTGATGGTTCGGTGGGGTGTTAGCTAAAAGGGAGTGACTGAGCCATATTTTTGTGAAAAAGGTATCAAAACATCGGCACAAGTGTATCAGGATACCATCCTTGAGAAGGTAGTTCAGCTCCTTAATAACACCTTGTTCGATATCCAAGGAAGCAAGAGTCGACTCCGGGTCATAGAGGACTGTAATGCAGCCAACGGAGGCCACTTCGAACAAGCTTTTTATATAAAAAAAGTATTTTTATATTTTTAATCGTTTTTTTTTTTTAAATACTTTTAAATGTTTTATATTTGTGTATTGGACTAACATACTGTAAAAATAGTAAATGTTATTTATAACTAAGAAAATTTTTTTTATTTGTTACAATTTGTATGTCAAGACTAGACACAATATAAGTATGGTATACTTTTTATAGCATAAGTGGCATTTTTTTAGAATCTGAACTTATGCTGTAGAAGCGAAGAGATGCCCAATACAGCTACCTAGGATTGCTTTGAGTGTTAGTCGTACGAAGAGACAGGGTTCGGGATCGAAAGAGGGGAAGAACAATTCGATACTGCCGTAAGGTGACAGCTTCGCTGTTGCAGTTATGCGGTTTCTGAGTAGACGGTGGCCAATGGGAGGGGACGAGGAAAGGAGGATAACGCATTTGCAAACTATTATGCGGGTGTTCATGGGCGTCAATAGTAATCGAAAAGCTCTGACTGTTCGTTTGGTCCCACATTGTTCCGCAACAGTCGGAGTCTTTTGATTATTATTACATAAAAATAGTGTTTGAACAATATTCAATAGTTGGTATGCATTAAGTACTTTCTCCTGCTATATATGCATCTCCGCCCTGCACTATATAATTATTGTTCCCAAAGCAGTAGTAACATTTCAATACTACACGAAAATGTACGTAGAATGTACGAGGAGTTAATCGTCTCAGCTGGTCTCGTGATTACCGAAGAATTTGGAGAAGTATCTGTGAGCTTGTAGCGCGTCGAGTCGTAGCCCCCCCCCGCGTCCCTCCCGCCTGCCTGCCGATTTATTGCATAATTATTTCCGGTGGAGCAGCTACGCTGGCGGCGTGTTGACTATTTATCTTGCGTGTCTACTTATTATACCAAAGCGTTAATTCCTAGTAAATAAGTAATATGTAGTAAACTTATATTCTTAGTAAGTGGAGGAATAAGAACTCACTTGTTCCTTTTTTCCGAATTCAAAGCGCGCTGTTGTTACTGAGGGCACAAATTGCTAGAATATTCGAAGACATGGTCATAATTCATAGAAGTATACTATGCGTGGCCAGGTGATGATACAGTCCGATGCTGGTTCAATCTCGCAAGGATCAGCTTCATAAAAATTGTGTAGTTAGTAATCACAATTTTTTTAATTGTTGTATTTTTTAACGTTCACCTACGATTGTTGCCCATTATTAAATAATAATAAAAGCATTTCTTTAATTATTAAATATTATGGATTTATCATATATATGTAAATCTTTACAATTATTGTTATGTAGATTTATTACCACAACAATGAATTTTACTACACTTTTCGGAAAACTGATTCACTTTCTTACGCGTGAACCGTAAGCGGTATGAAATTTACGCAAAAATGATATTTTAATAAAGATTTTTATCCTAGAAAAATCCCTTCGGTGTAATGAGTGGAATATAAATCTTGGAGCAGTGCGGGCCTCATTTACCTGCGTCGCCTGCTATCGGCCGCCAGATATCGGTGATACGGTCTGGCGATAAATAAAATAATGACGCGTACACCCACAGGGGGATGTGGAAACATCTTGCCTTATTGTTATTATCAATAATTATGTACAATAGCATTGATGACCTCCCACCGTACAGGTATTACCATTAGGTAGCTCGTGGCCTTCACACTTCCTCCGGTATTTTAGGGTAACCAGGATATGATAATTTGTTAAAGACAGAACGTTTATGTGACTTGAATGTTTAGGTCACGTTGTTAATGAAGTACACGCGAACGTTGATTTGCAAATCAAGAAAATCAGACATACGGATCCGTTATTATTCCAAAAGTCCTTCTTTCTTGTAACAGCTAATAAGATTCAAAATTGTGTCTAAAAATAACGTAATAAAATTTAATAATAAAACAAAAGCAGAAGATAGTTAAAAAAAATTGCAGTTTATAGTTTATTATATACTGTGGTTCCGGGCTTAGATTATTTCTGCATATCGAACAATTTGTATACTATTTTCTTTATGATAATATAATTCTCTTGATCTTGATCTCTCTTCTCTCTTGATTGAGTGTTTTGATGAATATTGATGAAGACGTATTTCCCTCAAAGGCCATGTCTTGCAATGACCCACCCGAAACTGATAAATCGGACGAAACACGTCAGCATAGCTGTCATTTCGGGGTAGTACCGTGTGAGCAAGAGGTGCCTCCCCGGTCGTGCCGGTCTCTCTCTCTGACCTCTTACTGGTCATTCTCAGGCAATGTTTAGTTAATCTCAAGGACAATCATGTGAATTTTGAGGTAGTCTAGCGATATGATTATAGATAGTAGTACCTACTATTTATTTCCTACTGTAACGCGGTACTCTGAAATCTAAAATGTATACTAAGAATCGATTGAAATCTGTCGGTGACGACACAAAGCTCCCTCACCCTGTACATGTAGCGTCCAGTTTAAATTAGCTTTTGCTTTACGTAGCGGAATCTGCGAGTGACCATTAACATAGGAGGGATGCTCGGGGCACTCGCGCAGGTTTCAGCTAAAAGCCTAGTGCAAGATCGCAGGCAATTAGCCTATTGATAGTGTATACGTTAATTGCTGTGGAATTTTAGAAAAAAAGACTTTTAGGTCCTTTTAAAGTTTTACATTTTATCGTCAGTTTGTTATTTTGGTTTGTGGTCTAAAACCGATTTAAGAAAAACGAGATAGATAGGCCTGTGGCTTACAGTTGAATAATATTTTCACGTAGACCAGTATCTAAACTTGTGCTTTGCCGTGTGTCAATTGCAGCAGACATACAACTTTGTTGATTAAAAAAATTTGTGTGTTCAATTGTATATCAATATTCTATCAGAACCTCTTAGGACCCAGCGCCGCCTGCAGGCAGCTGTACTCCGGTGTCTGTCGGAGTAGGGCGACGTACGGTGCTCCGGTTTGGATCGTCTCACTGCGAAAAATAAGGCACATCTGCGCTCTGCGCAGAGGGTCGTCGCATTCATCTCTGCCTTACACATACTCATGACAGCCTTAGCCGGTGATCCTCCTTGGGAACTAGTGGCGGAGATTTCTTGCCAAGAGTTGCTCCTATGTCTCGGATAGAAGAGCTCTCGGCCTGAGCCCCACGCATAACGAGATCCTACGGATTCGCCAGTTAGGGCACGTGGGGTTAATACAGAGTTGGGGGGAGGACCTGTTGCGGTAGCCGTACGAGAGAGATAACGGCTGCCTTGCGTCCGGTCCTCGAGCGTTGGATGCGTCGTAAGCGCAAACCCCTCACCTTCCGTTTGACGCAGGTGCTCACCGGGCATCGTTCCTTCGGTGAGTATCTACACAGGACGACCCGCAGGGAGCCGACGACTCATTGTCACGATTGCGACGCGGCGGTGGACTCAGCCCAGCACACCCTTGGGGTGTGCCCGAGCTGGGCGGCGCTGCGTCACGATCTGACATCAGTTGTCGGAGGGGACTTGTCAAAGTCGAGCATCATCGTCGCGATGCTCGGCAGTGACGAGTCCTACTAGATATCATCCGTAAATAGATTTTACCTACGCGCCAACAAAAAAAAAAAACGATATTGTACAAGTCTAGACTCCAATTCTACGTCTTTTTTCTGCGGTGTATAATTGACATTCTGTCAAATAGCATCTGGCACGAGGGTGGTCTAGGAATTCATAATTTATTTATGAGTGTGGGGCGCGTGCTGACTGCCAACAGTGTCGATATTTGAATATTAAACAAATCAACATCAACATTTTTAAAAAAATTGAAAAAAAAAATATAAAACGCATCGGAGTTTTTAAGCTTAGACGTACGTTTATATGTAACAATCCTAGTATATATTCTCCTAAATCATTATTGATTATTGCATTGAGGTAAACGTAAATCTTGAAATGTACCACTTTAAAAAAGATAGAGAAGCAAAAATGAGAAGTTTTAGTATTGCTATATAATAGTTAGACACGATTTAATTATCGTGGCAATATAAATTGAAGACAGGCTAAATTGAACAATTTTTAGAACGAATTTTTTGTGAAATATGGAACACTTCAGATATTTTCCTTTCAACTCAAACACAACAAATGTATAAAAAGCAGGCAAGAGTGAGCCAGAGTCGTCTATAAAGGGTTCTGTAGCAGCAAGGAAAACATTTAACGTCTCTTAAAGTACCACATCAATGTTGTTAAAACCAATTTACTTTAAGAAAGTTAATTACACATAGAGTACAATAAAACTCAATTTTTTTTTCATTGTTTGACTCTGTAGTTCCAAAGTTCAAGGGGGGGGGGGACGGTCGGAGAGCGAATATATCACAAAGCATTAAAACTTTTTTAGAAACCACCATATACGTTAAATAGATATACCTACAAAAGCGGTTCACAAAATACACCTATTTTCAAAATTTCAAATATTTAGTACTGTAACAGACAGACCGCCATGCCAACACTATAAGGGTTCCAGCTTTTAGCTATGGACCACATGGACCCTTTAGTAAGGACAAAGGAATGAACAGAGGAAGAAGAGAAGAGAGAGAACTTATAAAGTTGGGTTGCATGCATACGGCATTCATTTCACATGAAGGGAACAACAGACAATGTTCGTAGTGCGCAGTGGTGGTGTATCTGTAAATTACCAGCTCATGTTTACCACAGAACCACAGTTCTACATTATACCGTACTCCATACAAAGTTTCATGACTTTACTCATCTTCAATTTTCCAATACGTTTTCATGACATGGACAAAAAACTGATAAGGAACTTTACTTCGACGTACAGAACCCTAAAAAGGGTCTACGATTGTATGAATGAATCTCAAAAGCGACTTAAGATCTTCTCAACTAGATAAACAAGTGATGGTTCTGACGCCGAATGAGGATGGTAGGCAATAATTGAATTACGTCCATCAACCGTGATAATAACCATGTCGTTAAATATTAAGCATCGACCGAGAGACGGAGTGGTACGGACACGACAACACTGGCACAGGTAAAAAATATTACAAAGTTGTAGTTTATGGTAATGTGACGAGATGTGACAGATGGGTGTCTGCGTGTGCGCCACGCGGAACGAGTTTAAGCTGTGAGGAGGGACAGGATGTGGCGGTGACGAGGCGTTTTTTACCGAGCCTCAATGATTGAAATTACTTTTGTTATGTAACATACAATTCTGTTCGTATATTTTCATGTACAACTTTTTATTTTTATTGAGGGGAAAGTATTTTTTTTTTCGGAATCATCTAATACTGACGTTGCGCGGCGTCATTATTGCAATAAGTGCATACACAATAGGTAGTACATATGCACCTGCCAGGGGGTTTGCAGTACTAGATGGAGTGATAACAAGACTACCAGCTTCCAGAAACTATCCAAATCCGGAGGCGTGACCGCATGCTATTTAGCAATGGCGTATGTAAGCGGCGTTGTACAGGTTTGTCAACCCACTGCATTATTTAACAGTAGGCAACTTTTTAATTATCTCAGCAAATTAATTTTAATATTTATTGCAGATCTAATGATATCAATAACACCCGATACATTGTATATTCCGAATTCCAGGTAATGTGTACTACTCCACGTAATAATAATAATATTTTTTTACTTAACTTACTTTTTGATGATCGGCTTGCCAGTTGGTAACGTGGCGTTAATAGTAAGAGCCAGAGGTCGCGAGTTCGGATTCTTCTTAGGTTATATAAGTTTAGATATGTAACAAAAAAACAACTACAAAAATTATTATTATTATTATTATTATTATTATTATTATTATTATTATTATTATTATTATTATTATTATTATTATTATGATTAAGTACAGCATCATAGACAATATTCTCTGCATGTTTTACTCAGGGTGATAGTGCAAAAGTAAAGTTATGATCACGTTGAATTTGTAACATTTATTTAAAGTATTACTTATTAATAAATATTTTCTTTATAAATAACATTAAATTTGTGCGTGAAAAACATTGCCTTTCCTTTGCTGGCGGGAAAAAAATGGGAAGCTTTTCATTATTCACACGTAGATGAAGCAGATTCCTAGTAGAATTTTAATAATTGTTTTTTAATCTTTAAATCTCTTATGGCAACAAATTAAAAATAACTAGGTATACTATATTTAAAAAAACTGGCCAGGAGAGAGTTGGACAGGCATATGAGGAGATTTGTAGCAGCAATTAATCTCTTAAGTAACCAAATGGTTTTCGAACTACTTTTTGTAGGATTTTTTTAAGGATTTTTATTATAGAAATACATATAATACATATAAACATCCATACCTAGCGGCCTAGGCGGGTTTCGAACCCGCGGCCTCTGGCGTAACACGCGGACTAGCCGCCACGTTACCTCCTTTTTTTTTTTGGTGACACGGGGAAACGCATTTACGCGCCTTCACCGGCCCTGGGTGGGGTAAAGTGGTGTGTGGGCCTCGCGGCACATGAAAGTGCCGAATACCCACAAAAACCACCGCGAGTGCCATCAGTGCCGCCCTTGGTTAGATGCCCCGGAACAACAATCATCAGGGCACCTCGACGGCTAGTCAGCCCCCTAAGATACCAACTCCACCTCCACAGATGGGGTTGCCAGCACTACAGGACAACCCCACCGAATTTGGGACAGTGCTATGGGGTGAGGTTTCCATCCTCGCCCCTTGCGCAGAAGCGCCACCTCCTGGCGCTCTTATGTCCCCTCTTCTTATAAGAGGGGTACCGAGAACGATTCCTCCTCCTGATCTTGGAGCCCCCTCTTCTTATAAGAGGGGTGCAAATATCCCCCTCGGTTCAATTGGCTTCGCCTAGGCTCACCCCAGGTTACTAAACCCCACAAGGCTTGAACCATGGTGGGGATGGGCCTCAGTAACTTGGCTAATCGTGGGTGTTCTAGTATATCTACTTACGAGTTGTGGATGTACTAGCCTGACCAGCCGGTGAACTATAAACTTTAATAGCGAATATCCCTCAAGGTATTCGAAGATTGTCAGGAGCTCATTATGTGTATACCAATGACCTCTATCTGAATGCAGTTTGCTTCTGATGTTGTCTAACCCTAAACCTTACAATTACCTACTTAACAATCGGGGGGTAATGAGTCAGATCGCAGCTATAGCTTTAATTTGCCTTAAAATTCTGATTCTCATGACCCGCTAACACTACACAGAAGACGACAAAGAACATTGCATATTAGAATTATTATATATGTAATTATTCTAATATGCAATACAATAATAAACAAACAAAAAAGAATAAAATAAACAAACTAGAATTTAAATACTTTATTATTTTTTAAAGGTCAATTATGAGACACACAATAGACCAGGAATATTCACAGAGGCCGATGTATTCGTAGGTTCGATGCCGCCCTAGGCCCTGTCTGATATGGTGCCCTTTTTTGACTTGTCTATGCTATTCTTTACCTTTATACATTTCAAATTTTACAATATCTAGGCCACTAACGGTTATCATTATCTAAACCTTTTTTTTATAGTACATGAGCAATCGGAGCCTTTTTTTACGACTACCGACGCCCATGAACATTACATAATTACTATCCCGATGCGCTGCCCTCCTCCCCTCACAATGGGACACCGGCTACTCACAAACTGCACGAAACGCGACACCGAAGATGTCACTTTACGGCGGTATTATACGAGCGAGGGGTACTTCCCCGGTCGTGCCAGACCATTTCCGTTGCATAGGAAGCTGTAGCGTCATGCAGCATGCATGGCACTACCTCCTCCTATGCAGCATGTCACTACCTCTTCCTCTTCATTAACTAGAACCTAAAAGGGAAATTCGCTAATGTATTGTCAGTCTATTACTCCACTTGGTTTTCGGGAGTAGCTACTCAAAACCCCCTTTTACATCTATGTTTCTTGAGGTTATTACAAATGTCATAATTCTCATTTCAATCAGAAAATTCATCAAGACGCAATATCACCTCCACTGACCATCCAGCAGGATCAATAAAATAAGTGTTCGAACCTCTTATCAAGATATGTTAAATATGTTTTTTATCAATCAACCAACAGTTTAATGTGTTGAAATTAACTGTAGGTGATTGCATAATTGTAGCCTCTTGTATTATTGACACGAAGTAGCGTTGATGCTGTCCTGCTGCTTCGTCCTCATGCGTTACGAATGCCCTAGGCCTAGCAAAGACAAAAAAAGGCAACTGAAGTTCCTTTAGTCTGATATTTGCATTGCAGTGTTTATGAAATAGGAAAAAATAGGACCGAACAAAAAGTGTTGTTCGGACATTCCAATTCCTAACAACAGTCTGTCTGTCCGTGTCGGATTGCCATCTCATCGCAGTAGCAGAACGAGGAAATTTAGTGTTGTTGTGTCGCACAACGACACAAACACTTGTGAACCATATATAATAACATGTCCTGCGCAGGCGGCTCTGATCAACATACATGGCCGCTGTAGCAGAAGTTTCGCTAGGACATTATCATTATGAAGCTTCCAGATGACCCTCTTTCACATTCCTCGCAATAAAAATGTCAATTAATTATTTGACTACTTACATTTAATTTAATTCAGCCGATATGGCTTCCAGAGACTCTCGGTTTCGTCGGCGCTGCTCATATGCTTGTACGAAGTAAACGAACAATTTGATCATTGTTCAGGTACATAAAGTGCGTCCTGAATGGGACTCCAAATCGCGCTATGCAAAGCATCGGAGGTAATAAATGTATCGGCGCTATCTTCAAAGGCGCATCTCGTCTTTGCTCGGCTGCCGCTCGTGGACGGCCGGCTCGCACACCACACGCACACAGGCATGCGCACACACCGGCACATGCACACCACTTGTGGTACCCCTTTATAAAACCCCTTCGGCTTCTTTATTACTTAAGCCGATAGGGACGAAATTACAAAATTAATAAATACAAATTTTAAACACTTCAGTTTTGAAACTAGTGTACGTGATAGCCATGAGTTGCGGGTTGTGAGTAACCAGTGGCCTATGGTGTGAAAATGAGCAACGCATCTGCATAACCATTAACAGCGTGGATGTATATGGACGCTGCAATCACCAAGTCAAATAAAGCAATAAGTCGAAAATGTGTTAGCTTCAACTAAGGTTCTGCGTTTCATCTTTCTCCAACACATTTTTAAGCCGTGATAGGAATGCGATAGAAAGGACAACAGCAGCCTTTATCAAGCTGGACACAAGGTTCAGACTTAATATGTTGGGAAAGAGGTCTTCAGTAGTAGACGGCAAATACAGCAAAGCAGAGTCCAGTTTTAAATCAATAAACCAGGTCGTAAGACTATTTCTCATGGAGTATGGATATTGACAGATCCATACTCCATTAGAAAATCTTGGTTTCACAAAGCCTATTGCATTGCCTTATAAATATAGTTACGTAGGTTCTAAAGACATTCTACCAGCCTTTTGATCTATATTTTTGGGACGCGGGGAAACGCATTTACGCGCCATCAGCAGCCCTGGGTGGGGTTCGGTGGTGTGTGGTCGCGGCGTATTACGGTCCGAATACCCACTGGATCCACCACGAGCGCCAGCAGTGTCGACATTTGTGAGGTCTGCGATAGTTCCGGTTCCAAACCTGATGAGGCCAATGATGCATTTCTTAAAGATCTGATCATACCTCTAGAGACTGATCGTGCAGTTTTCATTAGCACTTTATACAAATTAATAACATTTACACAAAGTGCCCAATGAAAACTGCACAATTTTGGGCGTTTAGATTACGTCATCAGTAAACAGATATCCTAAGTCCATAGCTACTGTGAAATAGATGGAAAGCCGGGATTGTATTATGTATGTCTAAACAAGCCGCATAATAGGTTGTCAATGTAGTTTAATTGCAATGTTTCCTTTACCGCCAGGTACTGATAAAGTTTTAGTGAATTTTTATTTAAAACTGGCTCGTGTTATTGAATGGTTATCGTTAACTTTATCTGCATCTCTTTTATTTGCTGGTACCGATACGTTCGGTATCGCGTATTACGTAGAGCACAATAGGTCGTTACTGAAATGTTTTGGTTAACGCGGAACTGGGTAAAAAGGACACCTCGTGATAATGCACGTGGTGTAAACCTCAATGAGAAATGCACGCCCCGCGGCCATGGAGTTTTGGATTATTTTTGAATTGCGATTGCAGACTTATGAAATATTATAACGATCGTTTTTCTTGCATTCGAGGGGTTATAATTTTTGTATGCATTTGGATAGGAAACGGTTCCGTGCATTGAAATCCATTTTATATTTTAAAGAAGGTTTCGTCTCGATCTTAATGTGAGAGTGTTACCGGATATGGCCCTGGTGCTAACATATCTCCTTCGTCTCTCTCTCAGGATTAAGGTATCCTGAGAGACGAAGGAGATATGTTAGCTTTAGATGGCTTTTATCCCTCATGGTACACACAACCACCGGATTCTTCTTCAGACCGCTTACTGTACGCAAAATCATTGCCTACTTCCAAACGAAGAAGAAGAAATAAATCAATCCTGATGGGCATCTTAACATTTTGTATTATATTATTCGTGTGTCATTTAGTGTTAAACGCGTCAATATCACAATTTCTCCCGTTACTTTTTAAACAATACTAGCGATCCGCCCCGGATTTGACCGTGAACAAATTATACACTAAAACCTTCTCAGGGGATTGAGCTATTCGTGGGTAAAAACCGTGTGAAAATCCGTTCTGCAGATCATAAGACAATCTACCACATACAGACAGACAGCTTTTGGGAACTTTGTTTTGCAATATGCATAGATGCTCCGGTCGCGCCTGCACTGCAAATTATATAAAGGAAATTTATATTCGCTAGTCTTAGGAAGGATTCCTTAGACTATCGACACGGTCCCTCGTATTTCAAAAATATAAATTGATTCGAGCAATTTTAGTTGTAGCAGTAAATATATTAAGGTACTGACGTAGATCGTAAACAGTCCTCCGTCTTATATAGGTAAACGAATGGCACAAAGACATTCGTTCTGTCTCACAACACTTGGCAACGCAATAATATACCCTATCTCAAAGATTTAAGGTTAAAGATGGCATTTAGTCCATTTTGAATATTACCCGCAGATTATGTGCAGATTTATTAATAGGCTTTAACTTTTGATACAGTTTACGGCATGATTTTAACGTTGACCGCATTGTATTGAGATTGGAGCTAGCGGACGTCGTGTTATATCTCTTATCAATGATCAAGATATTGTTATTGGAATTCTTGTTAAAATTACTTCTTTGCATCTGTTGTTTTTGTTTACTTTACATATCACCTCAATCCAATATGAACTGTCAATGTTGAAATCTACATCAACTTGTTTATCATTCATATATAATGCAGTAAACCTCGACTCTTAGTTAGAGGTAGCGAGTGGAATAGAAATGGCACGATCGGGTAGGCACCTCTGCCTAACATGATACCACTTTAAAGTGACATCTTCGTTGTCGCGTTTCGTACGGTTTGTGAGTAGCTGGTGGACCATTGGAGGGGAGCATGAAAGGAGGCAACACACCAGTATAGTAATGATGCAGATGTTTATAGGCGTCTGCACGCGTACAAAGAATCTGATTTCTCGTTTGCGTTATT
>JAFELO010000903.1:277512-293110 GCA_017140195.1 Eumaeus atala
TCTCTCATTGATTTTCTTTTTTCTTCTGACTTTCATTCAAAGTACAAGTCTCGACTTGTAGTCAACATTTGTTACTTGTAAGTCAAGTTTTGATAAAGAGGCCGACAGTTGAAGTTGTAATAGTATGTATCATAGTTTTTAAGAAAGCTGCATGAACGATGAAGTGATGTGTTTTTTATGAACCTGGCGATGAAAATAAAGAAAAACCATTATGGGGGCAATGTTGGCGGGTGTTGTGCGTTTATGAGCGTCAATATCAATCTATAGTCAGCAAAAAGTCCAACTGCTCGTTTTACGGCTTATACTTAATATAAAAAAGCGTCCCTTAAAGCAGCAGGAACATAACGCATCTGTCACTATCACATATACTGAAGCACTTTTTTAGCATCTGATGGACCTGAGCTGCCTGGTTACAAACCGCTGTCAAGAAATTAATTAGGTGCGTTCACACCGAGCGAATAGCCTCGCGTGAAGCACTGCGGTTGGTGTGCACGTCCCTCCCGCGACAGGACGCGTCTATTCACTAAATTTAAAAAAAAAATATGCCACCACGTCAGCATTCAGGGTGGGGTCCCTCAAGGTACCCATGAACACGTTTTCTTATTCATTTCATGAGCATCCGACATAGTTGCATATATCTTTAGAGTAAACCTGCATGCCAGACAAGAGTAAATACTGAATATGTTGATGTCGTATAAAATTCGCCAACCAGACCTAGGACAGGAAGGGAATGTGGATGGGGCTTAAGAATGAAATGAATACGGGTCGATGTTATATATATTATTATAATCATATTAAATGATGATCTTAAAATTTTAACAAGTTACTTCATAAAGTGAAGTTTCAACTACACCTTTCTATGTTCACAAAAGTGATTAATGTGAATTTCTATAAACCATATATTTTTTTCTAGAAGAGTAGAGCGTGTACAAATTGACACCTACACAATTTTTAGCAAGTAATTCTTGGATATACGTATCTATCTAGAAAACATAACAAGTTAGTCAGACATCCATAGCGTGTAAGTTGTACGAGCAACACTAATAACATTCACATCGAAATGTCTCCGTGGATTAAACCATAAAAGACTAAGATAAACTTAATTATCACTTATTATGGCAGCCTCACACTACGCGCGGGCAAAGTGACGTAACCTAAAAATGAGTAAGACTATTAAAATCATATATAACAGTTTTGACGGATTGAATAATGGAAAAAACCTTGTTTTATCAAATTATCAAGTTATTTACTGCTAATTATGAAATTATATTTTTATATTTGACTTCCTTTGATCCATATTTTGTAATGTTCTTATTTTTTTTTAAAGTATCCCCAAAGAAATTTACAACAAAAATAATTTTAAAGAAGTGTTGGCGAATTTTATCAAGATTATCTACATATTTAAACTGGACAGGCTTATTTGTTTAACTATGAAAAAAACATTGAATTATTCTATTAGTCAAGTTTTTACGAGGTAGTGCCATGCTCCCCACCATGGTCCAAGCCTTGTCGTGGCGGTGGGGCTCAGTGGCCTGGAGTGAATCGAGACATTTAAGGTGAAGCGAATTGGACCGAGGAGGGGCTACTCTTTGAACACTCTTATAAGAGAACGAGCCGCGCCTGGTAATTCATTTATAAGAAGAGGAGACAAAAGAGAAAAAAGGAGGCGGCGCTCTTGCACACGGGGTAAGGGGCGAGGATGGGAATCTCACCCCATCGCTCTGTCTCAAGGTTGATGGGGATGTCCTGTGGAAGTGGCGTCGGGCTCTTAGGGGCTGATGATCCTGTGGAGGTGGCGTCGGGCTCTTAGGGGCTGATGATCCATTGAAGTGCTCTGATGATTTGTTGTGCCGGGGCACCACAACAAAGACGGCACTGATGGCACTCGCGGTGGTTTCTGTGGGTACTTAACACTATCATGTGCCGCAAGCCCCACACACCATTGGAACCCATCCAGGCCTAGTGAAAACGCGTAAGTACGTTTTTACCAAGTCAACAAAAAAAATCTAGTGCTGCATTGCATCGGAATTGGGCCGGCACGACCGGGGAGGTATATCTGGCTCACATGATTCCGGCGTAATGTGACATCTTCGGTGTTACGTTTCTCGTGGTTTGTGAGTAGTCGGTAATTTATTCTGTGTCATAACGATATTCCCACTATCATTATAAATAGCATAAAAGATTACTGTGCATGTTTATTTCACAGTATATATAGTAATAAAGCCAAGAGATATTAAAATAAACAAAATATTGTTATTTTCTTCTAATAAATATAACAATTAGAGTTAAAAGGAATCTGATCAGCAGCCTTAAACAACCAGGCTGGTATTGTAAGTACTACACAAAAATAATTTTATCAACTTACACTGTTTTGACTGGAGGTGTCGATACATCAATATCGGTCTTAGCGCACAGCAGGGCGTGCGGCGGCCGACCGTAATTACAGGCGCGCGCGGCCGCGGGCCGGCACATACGGCCGCAAATTATTTACTCATTTTAATTTATTTGGACTTATGCTGTTTCTGTTAGGGGGCGTCATATCCCCATAGTTTAGCAATTTATTTGGCCAAGTGTGAGGTATCGCACTTAGGGTATTATGATTAATACGTTTATTGCTTCGCAACAAATACGTATAATTATACGTTCGCATTATAATTGTTATCAGCTTTTATAGTCACAACTGAACAAGGGCTACTTGTTGCTCGCTTCCAACGGAGACTACGTTCCCACTTTCGAGTTGCCAAATAATTGAGCTTCACTTTGCAAATGACTTCATTTGCCAACAGCTAAATTATAAGTAAGCTGATAAGTTACCAGATAAATGAGCTTATTTTTAAAAAAGACGGGTATGATATAATAGCTAGTAGCCAAGTAAGTCGTCAAGTTACCAGATAAATCAGCTATAAATATATAAAGTCCTTTGTAGGAGCTAATTGTCAATCCAACCAAGGTGTCCTTGTCGTGATGACTTCTTGTGATTCACTGGTCTAGCAGTTTTAGAAATTGCTCACATACTCTCTCAATAGGTAGTGTGATGCTGCATTGCAGCTGAATTGAGTCGGCACACTTGGGAAGGTACCTCTCGCTCATATACTCATAAGCTGTCGCGTTTCGTGCGTTTTGTTTGTAGCTAGTGGTAGACTAGTGAAGGGGAGGAGGAAAGAGGGGCGACGTCTATATGACAAATGTCTAATATCGTCGATGGTCATCAAAAGGCTCCTATTGCTCGTTTGCACCAATATACCTAAAACAACCGGCCAAAAGCGAGCCGGACTCATCTACGAAGTTGTTCGTAGCTGCAAACCAATAAAATCGCATATATCTAAATAGATTTCTTTCAAATCAATTTTCGTAGCAAGTTATTTTTAATTCTACTTTTATTTATTTTTTATATCTATTATCCTATTTTTTTTACATCTTTTCCCTTGGTAGTTTAAAAGTTAAAGGGGGGCGGGACACATATTTTTACCACTTTAGAAGCGGATATCACGCAGAGTATATAACAATAATCAATTTTTTTTCTTCGAAATTCAATGAGACCCTACATGGCTATGTCGACAAATCTTTCTCATCCCATCGCTACATGTATGGAGTGCTACCCTCAGTAATAATTTCATAATACGTAATTTTGAAGCGGTTTATAAAATACACCTAACCTCCAAATTCCAAGCATACTGTACCATAATCTCGGCAACTACACGGATAGACGAACATTCTGCCATTTGGCTACGGAACCCTAAAAAGACAACATCACCACTGGTGTATCGAACACTAAATATCAAAAATATGATATCGACGATCGAAGAGCACCGATGTCATATCATTTAACTTGACGACCGACGCGATGGGCGCAGTAGTTTTGCCACTTGATACGAGATTGCCACACACAACAACACACGGCGACCGCTTGGACCTCAGTTTTTTTTTATAGTAAAACGAGCAGAACAGAGGTTTGATGTCTACCGAACACAGGTACTGTACACAGATACACAGGTTCAATTCGGTGCTCATAGCACCTGCGCTGGTGGTCGTACGTCCCTATTCCTCGCCAGTTGAGCTGCTGCAGGAAGGCCAGAAATGTCCTTGTGTTGAAGTCCGTTTTCGAGAACGTTTCTGGGTTTTGCTAGATGGGACGCCCGTTGCGTTGCTACTGTGTACCATAGTAGCACTTGAGATGATGTTTCTTCGCTGAGCTTTCTCTACGCAGGCCCTGTTCAGAGGAATGTCTGTCCGTCTATTGTGATAAGATGCTTGTATAGTAGCCATGTCCAGTTGTGGTGTAATGAGCTGAAAGCTTGATCGTTTCCAGTGTGTTAGCTTGGTTTGTTTAATTTGATGCGATGCTGGCGTGACATGAGCCCCTAAATACTGACCGTGTATTTTGTTTTGTAACATAAAATAAAAGAAATATATAAACAAAGTTGGCGTAAAAAGCGTGGATGTATCAGTTTGCTAGAGACCCGTGTGAGCGAAAGGCCTCTCCTCGGTATCGCCGGCTTAGTTCGTCTGCAGAAAAGGATGCCACGACTCCTTACTAATTATTTACGCGTATTTTATTAACATCAACTAACCGTGCCTCACGTGAGAGCTATCTTTTGTGAAGCAAGGAAACGACACAATCTGAATAACCAGATATCTAGGTAATATCACCGCCCTTTTCTGTCATACACATTCATAGACCGGCTACAGACATGTTGCCTTCTTCCTCCCATTTGGCCACTGTAAATGCATTAAACGCACAGCTGCCACTATTCCTTTATGAGGCAAGTGAGAGGTGCCACTGCGGTCGTGCTACCCGATTTGGCAACAATGCAGCATTAGCACCCAGTGAATGAGTTAACATATGCTTTGTCTCCGCCACCGTATTCTCCCGGCTAACGGTCAGGTAACAACCGTAAGAAACGGAATTCCATACACATCACTTCACGCGCGTATGAATAAATATGTGATAAAATACTACCCCAGTTGCTGGCTGGATTCATCTGCTACTGGAATGATACCACCTCTCACAGATCACTACGCTCGCACATAGCGTACTGGGTTGGTTGTCACACAAACTGGAATCACATTCTTGTTCTGATTAAACTTGTTTCAAGAAAGGGGTTACAAGACAGTTTTAAAACATGCCATTCATCGTGTGATGTTTTAGACAAGGGACACGTGTAGTGACCGCTGTCGATCCTGGAGACACAGGAGTAGCAGCGGTGGGAAAATTGAGTGGCCGAAACTCGACAAAACATGTTGTCGACCCCGTATACAAAAAAAAAAATCTATCCAAAATGTCCTTTGAATGTAGAATGTGGAAAGCCGCCAAACTATGTGATTTGGTGGCTCCATGCGTTTGAGAACGTTTTATAAGCAAGTATCAGTAACGCCGTGTTACCGAAAAAGGGCACAACTAACATTTTTGGGAAATTGAGTTAGACACATATTCGGAATCACGAGAAAAAGGCCTGCCCGCCTGATTTTTTTTTTTGGTTTTTAGCATAAAAAATGACAATGCTAGCATAAGCGTAAAGGGCACAATTGCACCATTTTTTACATATATATAGTAATAGTATAATAGTTTCATTACAATAAAAGGCATATTGTGAGATATCACTTTTATTTCACATTTTTATTTTTTATATATCTAATTAAAAGAACGTAACTGACGTACGTAAATGAATATTAAAGGCTTATCTAGCAATAGTGCTTATTTTTTACACCAACCCCATAGCAGAAAATTATGCTCGTTCTATTTACTCCTACGCCTTAAAATTTTATATAAAGAACAGCACATAGGCGTTCGTGCCTTTACTACTAAACGGGAAGGGATAGGAGCTGAGTAATATTTACGGTGTGTATATAATTCCAATTAATTGCAGTGAAAGGGCACAGTTGAGTAAAAGTGTCTTTTAATCGTAACGCTTTACATTGTAGAGGATGTGTGCATACTTTGTTATGTGTACCTTTTAAACGTAATATTGCTCCTTTAATGCAAATTTTTGTGTTAAGGTAAAATTAAATGTGATAATTTTTAAGTATATCCATTAAAATTAAAAATATCATAGGACTATATAGTATACATACTAAACAAACACACATTTTAACATTCACACAATTTCGGAAAAAACATTTTAAATATGTTTTTTAACAAAATTCAAAAAAATGTTTTAATCTCGATTTTCTCAACTTTTGCAAAATGTTAGTTGTGCCCTTTCCAATTGCGACCGCAGTATATACAGCCATTGATTTAAAATATTTTTAATTTTTGACCTACTCCTCAAGCTAAGAACATTTATATTACCTACGCTCTGTGTTTTTAATTTAGGCTTATACCATCCATGTAGTCGTATTATAATAAGATATAACCTGTCCCCCTATTTGCCCCTTTTCCGAAAACATGCAGTGATAGTGTAAACGTATTTCAGGCCGGTATTATGTAATAAAGGTACTTCATCATGTGGCTCAATTAAACGGCAATGCGGCATAAGCACGACATTTTAACCGAGTAACCGGTAAATTAAAATAAAAAATAAAAAACACCCATTACGAATATAACTTTTTATTAATTATAGATTTTCTTACAAGGAAGAACATAGTTCCCAGTGCGAGTTTATCATTTATTATTCTAAGGAACCAAAATTAACAAATTAACTAAAAGTTAATACAAATTATTTTATAACTATGAGATATTTTCAAATTCGTACATTTTATACAAATATCGTACGCTTAAACGACTACCAGCAAAATATTTATGACTTAAAATATATCTACAGGCATATGGAAGAACTTATGTTTATTTTATTTTTTTTCATTTTACTATACAATAATACAAATAAATAATCTTTTACAGAATGAAACCATTTGTTTAATAAAGATTTGGAAATTTCATAAAATAACACGTAACGACCCTTATACATAGCACCAAATTCATTCTTTCATATTTCTAAATCCATTTTATTACAATATTATATATTATATATAGACGAGGTTCTAATGGACAACTGTTGCTTAATCTCCTTATTCACAAATTCTGTAGAATTTTGTATAGTGGACTATCAAGTTGTTAAAAATGTGATATTTAATTTACCAATATCACGGGAGAATTTCCTCTGTTGGGCTAGTTAATACATAACATCTTGCAAGTGGGGAAAATTAGACACACTGCTCTGTAGGAGCAAGAAATAAGTGCTGGCTCATTCAATTTCTCAATCATTAAATACTAAAAATGTCCAATACATTTTTAGGTTTACTCCGAATCGAATGAGCCGTCACATATATTTTTATGACCAGTAGGTCTATTTTCAACACTTTCAAGAATGTTAAATAGCCTATTTCACAATACTTTTATTGATCATCTGTCTGATGTATTTTGTATGACCATCGCTAAGAAATCAAGACATAAAATTTATGTAAAATATTTTACATGTCGGTAGGTATGTGAATTTTATGGAAACGAAAGCACTCGTAATGAGTGATTGTTAAAAAAATTTGGCTAAAAAAAATCAGATAAAGCTTTTGAAGAATTTTGTTCCGATTTATTCAATTTTTTGAATTAGTACGAGTAGTTGATCGCGTTGAGGAACACACAATGTTTATCAAACTAATAAACAGACGAAATGATAAAATCTTAATGATCCAGCATTGATGAGTGTGCACAAGGAAACGCGACCAAATAAATCTCGTAATGGATTTCTATAAAAAGCTTTTTGTCAATTGTCACTTTTTTTGTTTATATAAAGCATACTAGACATATTCTTTTGTAGGCAGACCCAGATAATTGAGCTAAAGTATTTCATCGACATGTTTACAATACCAGTGTTGTAATCTCAAAATTTGAGATGATTTAAAAATTTTAAATTACCGAAACACAAAAATTAAAGTTATCGTCTGGAATGAGTCATTTTACAATTTAGGTACATTTTCGTGCGGCTATATTTCCATACAGGTAAACGATAACATAACATTTTAAGTCAACAAAATTGCACATTATTTAGGCCACGGAAAAGACCCTGAAACAGGGAATGTTATATACATAACATAATTGCTGTTTTCATAACCTCCTTTCCTTATTATATACCAAAATCTATACAACCTAAGACAAGTTAACCTCGTACTCGAGCAGCCGCGTAGAATTATGGACTATAGTGTCACAAGACGGCGGAGTCAAAAGGTTCAGTCGTAGTATAAATGTTGCTACAGTCACCTTACTCATTGGGTACAGTGTAGTGTGAGTGTGAACATTGTACAAACTCTTTGGGCTACGTTCAGTTGCTGTAACATGTCTGCCTGACTCCAGCCAGTATGACGCTGAACTCGTCATCGGGCCGCGCGTCCGACCCCGGGGTGGGCGGGGGGTACGGCGCGGGCGCGGGGGTGCCGGCTATCACCGACGCGTACGGGGAGGGATACATCCGCTCCGAGCAGTACTCGGGCCCCGGCGTAGGCTCGCCGCAGTACTGCTGCCTGTACTGCTGCTGTTGCTGCTGCTCGTACCGGTACTGCTCCATGGCACCCTCTGTCCCGTAGTCCAAGTACTTGTCGAACTCGCGAGCGTCCACGTCGGACTCCGGCGAGCCCGTCCGGATCTCCGGCCGAGGATTCATGTAGCCTTGCTCGTTTTCCTGGTTCTGAGGCGCCGAAGGCTCCTCGGAGAAATACGGACCGCTGTCGTACTCAGTTTTCGGTTGTTCCGGATAGTGCGACACGTAGTTATCCTCAGTTTTATACATGGGCTCGTACTGCTCATACGGATGGTACTGGATGCTGTACTCCGTGTTCAGAGGACCGCTCGGGGCGGAGGACACTCGAGGAGCAGTGTTGCCTAGCGTCTGTTGGTCCTGGGACGTGGCAACGGGAGGGAAGAATGTTCCCGTCACCAGTGGTGGCTGCTCGGCCAGGGTTCTCTGGGTGCACATCACGTACATGCCATTGGCCATGCCCATAGCTGCCACGGGCGCGGGAGAGTAGGAGCCCGTAGTTCTGAACGATTTGTAAGAGTAGGAGTCATTTAAAGACGAAGCATTAATGGCCCGTCGCCTTTCGTCGTATTGAAAGTTTTCCTTTTCATTTTCTACAGGCGAGGCGTCTGGAGTTGGGAGCGGTGCTTCTGCGGGTGCACTCCTTCGGCCCTGCGGTTCGGGAGACCTCGCCGGGGAGGACTCGGGCGTTTGAACGTGTCCGTTGAATTGACTCGACTGAAAGGAGTCCGAAGCGAGTGGGGAGGTTCGGTAGGGAGAGAAGCCAGCTCCGGGGTTGTGCGAGTAGCGGGCGTCTGGAGAGTCAGACGCGGCGGCATAAGGAGAGCCGAGCGCGGCGGAGGCGGGCGGCGCGCTCGACGGCGCCGACGGCTGGTTGGGCCGTGCCTTGTTCTGTTTCCGCCGGCGAGGCCTGTACTTGTAGTTCGGGTGCTCCGTCATGTGTATGACGCGCAGGCGCTCCGCTTCCTCCACGTACGGACGTCGATCCTGGGGTGTCAGCGAGCGCCACTTTTTACCTGGAATAAAGCAAAATTTACAACTTAATAAAGTTCAAGAGTATTTTTTTTTCAAACAATACATTATAATTAGAAACTATTTTATATATCAGCGATATTTACTACAAAATAAACCCTGACACGGAATAATTATTATAATTTGTTGCAGTCGCTTTAGGCTTGTATCCCACGTAATGTACGTAAGTATCTAATTAGTATATGATATGCGAATATAAAATTGTACCTACATTCGCAGAGATAGGAAATCGATTAAACATCCTGACAAATTAAAAAAAATTGATTTAGGTGTGCTACGTAACGGTCTGCGTCAGTTCATTCAATTACACTTGACAATATTGAGAATATTAATATGCTATCATATGTTATAACGTCGAATAATTCGTGTAATATATCCAGTGGCTATTTTAAAGGCGTTGCTTGACAAAATGGACGCCGGCTGTCAAATGCTCAAGTTAAATAATCACGATAGCGTTTTATCAAATAACTATAAAACACCTACCGAGCGTCTCATAAATAAAAGCCTTGGGTCCGATCTGTGATCCATTTCCCCGTTGTATATTAGACTCTATATCATTGTGATAGAATGTACTTCAGACCGCGTACTCAGACGTGAGGCTGGCAGAGGAATTATCACGAGAGTGAACGATCTTCAAGGATATTTATCAATGCGACACTACTTGCTACTGGCAAACAATTTTACTTTAGTGATGTGGTAGTAACAATGTCGATTATATTTTAATGTTATATAAATTTTAACATATTTATTAATGTGTTATAGTTTTATTAGACAATATTCTACAAATTTAAGGATGGTATCTACTTTTCTTAACATGAATGAATCAATGTTGTAGTCACATTTTAGACACATGCATGCATAATACGCTCATGTATGTCAGCCATAAACTAAGCGTAGCAGACATAACCACATAAATTAACTTCTTTCGCTTGGTCCACATAGAATGTCTATTCAAGCGTCTTTAGGCCGTCCGTCGATGGGTTGCAAGTGAACATCGACTATATATATTTGATATTAAAGTATCAATAAGGTTCATTTGTTTCAAATGTTAATTTCATTGATAATTAATTCCGATTAAATTATCCGCGACTAATTATCTCATCACTAACTAATCAACAAAGTCATTAAATTCTACTATAATGATTTCATCTCTGCAACAAACTACGTAGTTGTAAAATTGGAACAGAATAGACTCGGGCCTTGAGGTGCATTTGCAGTATCGGAGAGTATGCAACAGTAGTATTGTTTACAGTAACGAAATATATTTTAGTTCAGGCTGTTACGTGGTCTAGTGGTAAGCATGTTCAACCAAAGTAGTGAGGTCATGGGTTCGGGTCCCGGGACTAAAGTTGGGATTTTCCAATCTCTGTTAACAGTCCGAGATTGGGAAGTTGGCGTAGCTAGGCCCCCGTCCCTCGGAGAGCACGTTAAGCTGTCGATCCTCCGCCTGATCTCCGGTCGAGTCGGACTGCCGTATCATCCAAATAGGAGAATGAGGGAATAGGCAGTGCACTTGTGTATAATATATCCTGCGCAGTTGGCATAGAGATGGCCGCCGTGGCCCAACATCGGCTAGGACGGCATTATTATATTTCACTTCCATTGTCTAGTTGAGTCCTTCCTAAAAGGAAATACAGTTCGACAAATAAAACATGTAGTCTTATAGATAAATATTAGTGTCAAAAAATCGATCATTCATTCAAATGATATTTAGTTTTAAATTTTCATATACTCACTCAGGTGAGTCGATAGTATACAGATCTTCTAGAGAACTTCTAAGGGCATCTCGGGTTATCAAACATCAACTAAGACTGAGGTAACTTCGAGGTAGAGTTAGATATATAAGTTTGTGAGAGTACAGGCTTTTTGGGAAAATTGGAATCATTGGTCTACCATCACTTATTTGTTTATGGTAGATCAATAGTAATTGGCGGAAAAGTTCTGTCCAGTAATTGTTTCTAGATGGATGGCGTGAGATTCATCCCCTTGATTAATATACTATTAAATTACTATTGAGTAATATCGACGATTTATCGATCAAAATATAATACACAGGTACATACTTCAAATACTCAAGTCAAATTTGTTCGAGCAAATTTGGTTGGTATACTGGCCTGTAATTAATTATTTTTAAACATTCTTTAGCAAATATGGACAAAAAGGTAAAAACCAGGTAAGACCCAACATGCAGTTTGACTGATGTCAAATGTCAAACAGACTAATGGCGGGAAAGGCTTCCTGCTTCGTTCTCCCATTTGTGGATGCGTATTTTTTTAAACTGTTATCTATAATGAATAGAGCTGTCCGAAATTAGAATACTTTCAGTATAAAAATTATTATATTTAATTTAAAATGATAAATCTTGTCCTTTTTTACTCTTAATACGAACTTTAAGTCTGGTTGTACAGAAATGTTTTGAATAACATCCATTTGCTCATAATTCTTTTGCGGACCCGCTAGGGCCACCTGCCAAACATCAGCACTCATTTAACACAAACCCGTCTTATAAAAACCTCATAAAAAGCAGAATCTACCGACAAGACAACTCATTTAGGAAAAAAAAACATTTTATTTGTGAAGTGCAGTATTACAACTATTGCTAACATATTATTTAATTATGCAGCGTAAGTAAAAACCGCCCGTCAACGGGTGGGAAGGTATGTAACGACCAACGTCCATAGACATTGTCCGGAAATCTCACAAACTACAAGAAATGTACTCAATCAAATGTATGATGTACGTATACATACAAGTACACAAAGCAGAATATATGCGACTATGTACCACGGCTCTTCATATAGTACACAGGGGAAATTGTCTGGTAGTGTAAACTAAAAGAATCCTTAATAACATTTTAATCATTATAATTCCAAGAGAACACTTGCAATTATAATGATTAAAACGGTCAATTGAAGAGCTATACGAATTATTAAGGCGGATTAATTTATTTTTTTGATTTCGCGGGGATTTTTACGATAATAATACATTTACGATTAATAGGATCATGTTCTGGGCAGGCTAAATGTGATGTTGATTCACAATGTCCTCAGTCCGTGTGAAAGAAACGTACAGCAGACGACAGCGGCGTGCCGGGGACGCAACACAAACGAACATCTATCTGTATAAAGTCGCAGACACGTGTCGGGTGCATTAATAATCGTCGCTTTTTAAGTTCCGCTGCGCTTACGCGGTTATCGGCGACACTCAATAACACATCCAGATAGCGTGTATAATATTACCATTACGATACAGGTGGTCTGGCTTACACTCAGAAACAAGTAGGAATCACTTTTTATACTTCGATTACTAGCCGCTGTCATTGGCTACGTCTGCTGTTTATTGCTGGGATGTTTCCTTTGATACGGATGAAGTTAATATTAATTTTTATTTTAGTCCTTTTTTTTAATAAAGTAATAATCAGCTTATATGAATTAGGCATAATTATTCAGTGTTTAGAGACAGCCACACAAGGCTCATTATGGCTCACATCATGCATAAAATATTTCTCTCTAGTTCTAGATCTTTCTATCTTTACCCGATTCCCGAGGAAGGTTTTAGGGTATAACTTGTTAAAGTGACAATCCGGGCTATTCACGGGCGAAGCCAGAGCGGATCACTTGCACTTATTATGAAACAAAGTTCCCACAGCCTGTCTGTCTGTTTGCGTTCGATTTTTTCAAAATCCACTGAACGGATATTCATGCGGTTTTCAACCAAACCTAACCTAACTTTCCCCAGCAATTCCTGGGGATGATGGGGGTTACTATAATTTGTTAATCTAGCAATACGACCTGTGTTGTTCACGGGCCTCACGCCACGGCGGATCACTAGTTGTGTACATAGGAAACCGCTTATTGGGTTAAGCTGCAAGTTGCAGTCACAGCTGAGACCAGGCTTGGGTTTGGCAGTCCTGATTAGTTCAAAATCAACCAAAATCGTTATTGTCACGTTTGACATAAAAATCTATTATCGCAGTAAATTGATGGCGGGCATTCATTTCAATATATTTCATAACAGATCTGTCCTTATTCGTGGAGAACACAAAAACTCTTCGAATTATCCTATCACAAGGGATCTGCTGGTGCGGGGTCCGTCCCAGTAATGGCGCACATCAATCTGCGTGACAGTGTCAATCCCAAAAGCGTTTGTTATCGTTTTTTCATCCGCCCGAGCTGGTGGTAGCCGGTGTCACGCGGTGTTGATGCATTACAGAAATGAATGCTTTTAAAGGGATGTCTGGTTTAGAGATTTTGCAATATTGCACAATTACCAGGACAAGTCATAGCAGGCTAGGGCAAACATTTGTACGACCGTGTTCAAGGGGTTTTTTTATTCAAACTTGTATTTTACTCTATCATGTTTTACTCTCGATTCTATATGAACAAATAACAGGATATTACAAAAAGGAAACATTTGATTGTTTGTTTATCTACTAGAACGATTTAAAAAATTCTTCTACCCATCAGAATCCTACATTAAATCTGATGAACATAGGCTTCCTAAAAGGTTAGAAATCAGTGTGTACATTTCGACAAATTAACCAAAGGTGTGAAAAAATATCAAAGTAAATCCTTTACTAGCTGACTTCTGTTCCGACAGTCATAAATTTAATTTCTTGTAACCTGTATTATTTATGAGGACGATTTTTTATAGTACGGGGGGATAAATGAGCAATCGGAGCCTCACAACGACTACATGGACATCAGCATAATTACTATGCCGATGCGTTGCTCTCCTTCTCACCTCCTCCCAAATATGCCACCGGCTACGCACAAACCACACGAAACGCGACACTGTAGATATTACTTTACGGTGGTATCAAGTAATGGAGAGGTACGTTTCCGGTCGTGCCGGCCCAATTCCGCTGCAATGCAGCATGACACTACCTCTTACTTAAATATTTATAATCTTATTTTTGTTCATCAATAATTTTCTATCATATTTTTAAAAAAAATCGTGGAAGGCCGGGACGGAATGCTAGTATTTTACATAGGTATTTACATTTCATAGGTGTTTAGTACCACCGGACATCAGCCTACGCTTGTGAAGAACCAAATCGGTTACTCGTTAAAACGGCGATATAGCAAATATGACATAAAGTAACTATTAGTTCGGCAACTACGGACATATTTTTAATAATATATTATATGGGGTTAAACGTGCAGTCGGAGCCTTTTTGATAACGATCGACGCCCATAAACATCTACATAATTACTATGCCGAAACGCCCTCCTTACCTCGTCCCCTCCAATGCCACCGTTTAGTCTCAAATTACACGAAACGCGAGACCGAAGTTATCACTATGTTAGTATCAGTATACTTTGAGCAAAAATGTTTTTCAATAGTTTATGAGCAAGCGTTGCCTTTAGACGACTAATGACGCCCATAAACTTCTGCATGGTTGTCATGCGGATGCGATGCAAAGAAGTCACTTTAACTTTTACTTTTAAAAAAATTAGACTAGAAAATAATGAACTTGCCCAACGGTACGATGTACACATGTACACATGTACACATGCACACATGCACACATGCACACATGCACACACGTACACATGCACACATGCACATGTACGTTTGTGTAAACTTGACAATTAATCAATGCACACATGCACACATGCACATGTACGTTTGTATAAACTTGACAATTAATCAAATTGGTATCGGGGAAATTGGTAGTGGAATCCTTCTATATATCAAAAACGGTGTAAATAATGATACAGTTAATGAGTTATGATCAATCAAACCTGTAATGGTGGTCTGTTTCATCATTAATTAGATAAGAATCGTACGAGAGGGAACCACGTCGACACAACCGTTCGTATCGCTGTAACAGCGTCGCGCAGTTCGCTTTATTGAATTATTATTCTATCGCGCCAGGGATCATCTCTAAAAAACTGAAACGCATGTTAATGCCCCGATCAGCGTGGCAATTATGTGCGGACTCTTCTCAGATGGTCACTTTTTGCGTACGTTGGGTGGATATTTATTGATTTATGGATTGACTAATAAGGTTACCGCGAGATGTCTTCGAAGGACATGTCTTCGAACAAGCTGCATTCTACCCGTGTTAACGTTATGGCTGTTTGTAACTCAATGAT
>JAFELO010000903.1:293252-317723 GCA_017140195.1 Eumaeus atala
CTTATCACTATAAAACGTTTTTATTACGTAATTTTCTTCGATATTACTATAATACGACAAAACATGGGCAAGGGAAAAAATATGTCAACTACATGTAGAAAAAAAAATATACCAGCCTGCGTTGTAAATACTTAAATGTGGTTTTATTGATAAACCGTTGTAAGACTTGAAGAAAGAATTAAGAAGCGAACAGCATAATAAAATGAAACATGTGACTTATTGAATATTAATATAAATATGGTTTAAGTCGTTTCGCTGTAAGTGTGACTTACGTCAGTTCCTTTACACGTACTAAGAAGTGTACAACGAGCGTTCGAATATTAGACAATCGTGAGTAAAATTTCCCTCGCACTAAACAGTAGTGCCAACATTCTAAAGTTACAGCTCTGACCATAAACGCATTCTTTATTTTTTTATCTGTTGATTCTGCGAAATGTTCAAAGAAATAAAATTGCTGCCGAAATCCATAAAGGAGTCTTTTCGGGTTCGCTTATATTGACGGAAACAAAAATGTTCATGTTGTGTGGTTCAAGTTACTAAGGATTAGCATCACATAACCTTTGAAAAGAAATCACGCGGACATCCAAATTTGATGTAAAAATAATGTTACGTCTTATAATGGAATCTTAATCTATACGTTGAATTACTCAGCTTTAGTTGTACATAAACGAGTAGTTATACAGCAGGCCCTTTATTTAAGTAATCGGAAAATCTTAAACAAAACATACACAATGTTAAATAGGATCTAGGGAAACGTTGTCTCGATATTTAGAAAGTGAATAAATGATAATTTGGAAACGAATGGAGAATGATGTCAAATGAGCGTCAAAGTTGGTGTTTCATGACACAGGTGTATCGACAATCTATTTTGCTTTTGCAACTCAATGGTTAGTCTAGTCCTCATTAAACTAAGACATGTTTGGTTGCTCTAGTAAAACATACCAAAATAGTGTAATCGAGCCAGAGGGTGTTAACATAACCTATCAATAAAATTTATTGAACAGTCTTGGTTTATATTATATGTATTTTTAATTTTGTTAAATGTGTCTATATTATATAATTTATGTATTCTTTTAAACGGGCTTGGCCCACCACTCATTCCCGCCATTGCTACTTCTGTACCGCCAGGATTAACAGCGGAAAACATCATGAGCTTAGTGATAAATAAATAATTAGTGATTAAAAAATAAAATATAGAAGATAAAACTGACTTGGTACCCGCAACGAATTTAATCAGAAGACAATAGAAGGAGTAAGAATTCAAATTTCTTCAGTCTTTGTATCAGCTTTTTTTTTGAAGTTAAACTTAAATTCAAAAGAAAACAGCTGATACACGAGCCTCTTTTGTGACTTGTCCCACGTCCCAAGCCATATTCTCCACATATTTCTAGCGTGTAATAAATGTTTGTGGCCCAAACTGCCCACCGGCAGTACATTGTGCCTAGTCAGCTTCGACGTGACCATTCGCACCGCCCTTGGCCATTCCTACCTCTATAATCTATTTTATGTACACACACAGATTTTGTAATACGTTAAAGTGTGTATTGTATTCCTGTGATTTCGCAATAACGTTGTCTTATGAAAATTGCTGAGCAATAACAGTCCGAATGCAGTGGAACTTTTTTACTACTTTTACAGAATTCTTGTCGCATCTCTTTACATGTCTGCCACACTTTGAGAGGGTTTTTATGACATATGAGAAGAAATGAGCAGACGAAACCTTATTGTGACCATACTGTCACTTCAAGTCGGTGTTGTTTGATCGAGCGGAACTGGCTGGCTGAACTACTAATCATATTGTTCAGCCTTTTCGTCTGCTTCTCTATAGTAAAAAAAAGTTTTATAAGACTTTTAGTCGTGGCGTGGTATAATAATTTGATATTAGAAAGCTAATATAAAGATGTATCATGTTCGGAGATATAAGATAAAGGGCTTGCATGGCACTGGACTGAATGCTGCCGATCGTAGTAGTAGCAGGCTCCAAATACAACTTTACTCCATAATCTTTACTCCATGATCAGCAGCTCTTTTACATCCATCTACGTTTGTATCGTGAAAAATATAAAACATTTGATAGTCTTCTTAAATGATCTTAGTCTGACCAGAACATTGGTGTATGTTGTAACTGTTTTGTATATTTACAGATCAAGCAATTTTATCTCTGCAATATCGCCACGGCATAGACAAAATTCTTTTAATCTTATCGAACTTTATTTAAGTGTCCAACATATTTGATCCTAAGGATTTTTTATAGCAAAAGGGGTAGTGGAGACTAGCCAATTACGCAGGATATATTTCGGGCACCAGTGCACAACAATTCTGGCCACCAACTAGCAGTAGGTACAATTACATCAGTCCCTTTCTATTGTAATTAATGCATTTTTGTGATGTTACGTGTCCTGAAACCAGCGGTATACAAATTTTACATTAGGAAACTGGCATGAATTACATTAGGAAACTGGAATACATTAGAAAGTAGGCTTGTGTTGTTGTATTTTTGGTCCATTTTTTTCCAATCACAAAGGTTCCATAGAAGTTTAACTACACAGCTTACGCAGAGGAAGCTAGCTCCGCCGCTATGCCGCTCTATCTCTTGCCCAGACACAATGCAAGACATGGAACATTTGAGAGAAAGTGATGACGAATCAAAAGGAAATATAGAATCGAACACGTCATATAATTACGTCTGGTAATTTCCATTACGTCCCACGCGCCGCGCCTCTCCCTCATTGTGCGCTTTGAGACCCGATCAAACCTCACCGAAGCCTATATTTAGCAAATAATTAGCTTATAACTTCATATTGCGATGAATATTATCAACAATCTCAATTGAACAAACAAATATGTATTTTCTGTACCGCATGGATATAAAATAAAAGCTAATAAATGTATACACATTTTATAACAAAGCTGTCTGTCTATAAGTGTCCAATAAAACGACTATTACGGATTTTATTGCGGTTTATTAATTATTTTAGTAGCCCGTCATTTCTGAAGTTATTTTTAGTAATATAGGAGTCAGCAAGAGATCAGAGTCTTTCAACGACTACCGACGCTCATGAACATCCGCATAATTATTATGTCAATGCGTTGTCTTCCTTTCTTTCTCCCGCCCACGAGCCACTGGCTACCCACAAACCGAACTAAACGCGACACCGTAAATGTGACTATTCGCCTGTATCCCATGAACGAGAGGTACCTCCCCGGTCGTGTCGACTCAATTAAAGCTTTACAGCGATCATACGGTTTATTAGTTTACTTGCCCGACGTTACAGTCGCGATAAAACTGTAAAATTATTTTAATCGTAATGAAGTGATATTCGCGTAAACCTAAAACATCGATATGTCTGTTATGATCGAGGTTCTCAAAATCTACAGAACAGATTTTCATGCAATTTCCACTCACAGGTAAAGCTGTTCCCGATGAAGGTTTGAGTGTCCTATTTGTTAAGGTAACAGACCGGTCCCTGTTATTCATGGCCGAAGCCTGGTCGGATCGATTTTGTCCTTTCATTATATCTGTTAATATTTTCTCTACTTGTAAAACTGAGTATATGTTAAACTTCTTGTTCCGTATATTGTTTTCTGTCATCTTTTATTTATTTATATTAGCAGTTGGGTAACAGAGCACTCTGGGGTATTTATAAATGAAGTGAAATGTAATGGAAACCGGAGAAAATCGTGACGTAGAGAATCTGATGCGGTTGGATCACAATAAAATGTTAAAGATTACGGAGATCCACGGTTTCTTACCTATTTCACTTTACTTACGTATATGTTATTTCATTTACAACATATAAATATTTTGGACCGCTGTAAAGGGTTTTTAGTCCCGGCTAGCCCATTAGGAACATAAGTGGCAAATAAACTGTATGAATATTCAGGTTTCTCAGGTTCCAGGTAATTAAGTAGAATCGATTACGTAGTAGTTAAAAGTTAAGTATTGAATTACTGCTTGAGACCCTGAGACGAGGGAAACAAAATTATTTTTTAACCTGTAAAACCCTAAAGCACATATAAATATAATAATCAAAATATATCTTTGTTACGTCAATTACGCCACATAATTTCTTTAAGTAAATGCAAAATTCTCATTAAATAATGTCACTGTTGAAGGAATTGTGTATTTTTGACACTCAACTAAAAGGCAAACCGGATAAGTAGTCTTACATCAATGCTCAGCAAAAGCTACTACGACCTGCAACTTGTGTTCATTGGATCCTTTCATTATGCGATTGAGCACCAAGGAAATACTTTTACAAATTCAACTTCTAACAGTTTATAGGAGAAACCGCAGGGATGCAACTGTCAGAATCTTCTTGGTTGGTAGAGAAATAATAATGACATCGGTGTAGTTATCACACCACGTCAGAATAGCCCTTTTCTTGTGTTGACGCGGGGAAACTCATTTACGCGCCCTCACTGGCCCTGGGTGGGATCCAGTGGTGTGTGAGGCTCGCGGCACATTATGGTGCCGAATACCCACAAAAACCACCGCGAGTGCCATCAGTGCCGCCTTTGGTGAGGTGTCCCGGAACAGCAAATCATCAGGGCACCTCGACGGCTAGTCAGCCCCCTAGGAGACCGAAGCCACTTCCACAGATGGGGTTGTCCCCCACACCACAGGACAACCCCACCAATTTTGGGACAATGTAATGGGGCGAAGTTCCCATCCTCGCCCATTGTCCCGTGCGCAGTAGTGGTACAAAGAGCGCCTCCTCCTTCGGCTCTTTAGTCCCCCTCTTCTTATAAGAGAAGACTTGTGTTATATCTACTATACAACGGAAGTATATTTATTTTTTTATGTATTTAAGATATAAACAACCTCGACCTAGGCGGGAATCGAAACCGCAACCTCTGGCGTAACACGCGGACAAACCGCCACGTCACCAACTGAGCCGGCCGTCATCATCATCAGTCAGAAATGTTGCGCTTTATTTGATATTGTACTTTTAAAACTTAAGTAACTAATATCACGACAATTGTCTAAGAGGGAGTGTCATTGCTGTATTGTATAGGTGTGGTCGGAAGAAGATAAAAAAAATCGATTATCTGTACATCCAAACCCCGTAGCAGTATCTGATGTGGTCTAACAGTTAACAAATAATAACAAGGCGCATCGCGGCTTAACAGAAAGAGGAAGGTTTGTGCAATAAAAAAATGTGTAAAAAATAAAAACAGTCAGTTATTCAGATATGATTAGCACATTTCTATTATGTATAAGTAATTTTACGTGTACAAAACCCTTACATTTGATTTTGTCCACGCAACATGAACTAGTCAACTACATTAATCGCAAAGTCGGCGAAACATTCGCACAACCGTATCAACATTGATATTTAATTCTCCTAATTTGACTGCATTTCTCGGCTGCTAGTCGTGCCCATTTATCGTGTATCTGTCTCGCTCACTCGTAGCGCGCTCTCGGAGTGCCGCCTCGCTCCGTGCGGTTAGGACGCTACGTGCGTACGTCGCGCGTGCCGAGACGTCGTTGACGTTTTTTTTTTCGACTACAAGAAAACCCATAAAATGAAGTGATTGTTAAAAGCTATTCGTTTAAGGAATAGTTTCCGCTTATGTGCAAAGAGATTGGTGCGTGCTTGCTAGATTCATTACGCATTGGACGCAACATGATGCCTGTCTGCCCTTTTTTCTCTGTACAGAATGCGTTGGCTACCTAAGCCTAATCTATTAGTAAACAACAATGTCTCAAAATTGTTTGTGGTACCAGATGCCGCCTCGTTTGTTCGGCGATAAACGTGTTGCTGGCACAGTATCCGATTGAATTTCCGTGTTAAAAACGTATTTATTGAAGTGAAGGAGTTGGCAGTATTATATCTTCGAAACATATAAAGCATTCTGCGATTAGTTACTTACCAGTAGTGTCGAATTATTGGCCTCCTGGAATAGGAGTCATGTCGGCTAGTTTTTGTAGAGATTACAGTTAGTCGGCCCTCAAACTTCGCAAAATTGATATCTTTACAATATTACAATATACGGGCATTATGTACTTAGTTTTTAGGACGAAAGAAGAAGCTTTTGCTTCTGTGTATCGGGAAAAGTGCTAATACAGAATCTTTTCTTTTCTGTTTCTCGGGGATTAAAACCCGAATTGACTGCTTTGACAGAAGAGAAAACCGAAGTTACATTAAGTAAAAATGAAAACCAAAGAAATTACTTAAGCTGAGTTGGCATCTCGCCGTACTATTAAATCGGTACAATTCAAGGGCCGACCACCATTAAACTATTACGTAATAAATGAGTTATTAAATATAAGTGTGCTGAGAGGCTGGTAGATGGTTGGTTGTGTTTGTAAAGGCAGTGGCACACTCACAGGCGCTCATTAGGAGCGCGGCTATTCGCGCCACGTGGAGCGGTCACGTCTGCCGCACGCGCCGCGCGCCGGCTCCACTGTCGCGCCGCACGACACGACTCGTCACCATCTGTCGCTACATACGTACGACACGAATGTAAACAGGCTAATTAATAGAATCCTTTGGATATATTCTCCGTGCCTTATTAATTTTTTTTAATATTTTTACATAAAATATGGATTGCATTCTGGTATTGGAAACTATGAAACATACTTCAGAATAAAACTATCATAACAAGAAATAACAAATTATTACGAATGTTATTCTTATTCTATTAGTCAAACTGCGTTAAGTGTTCAGCGTTATAATAGTTTCTCGTGTTATTAAAGAAAACTTTTATTACATTGCTATCATTTTTGAATTCAATATATTCATGGCATATATGTTTATCATAACAATATCTCTATGGTATCGTAAGATCTGTGTTCAAGTGACTATGTCACTGTGCAACAAACTTACTGAAAGGACTTTTAATAAAATTAGAAATTTAGACAAATTTTATATATGTCGAATCCATGTGAGTCCTATATAGTGATACAGGTCACACCTTTATTTGTGGAAATGATTATTATTTTATAGTATGTAATGTTAAATGAATTCACACGTGCGCGAGTACGACAATGGGACCGCGGCGCGGGGCGCGCCGGGCACGGTTCGTGGTACGTTATAAGTTATCATTACCGACCGCTGCCCGAACATGGTGCTCTAATGTTACCAATTGGCAAATTTTAATGCGAGTTATTATCATTCGCAATTGTACAGGAAAAACCAATGCCAAGGTCCGCCTGATGATGGGTGGCCGCGGTCTTATTGATAGTTCAAGATTAAATGGAGTTTAGTTATTATCGTCATCAGCATGAACCTTCGTCGGTCCAATATTGGACACTGGAGGCTAACCTCTTTTTTAGAACTTCCGACTGAAAAATACGTTTCTTTCTTGATTAAAACTCAATGTAAACCAAGCGTAGCACATCACTAGCACAAACTCGGACGTGAGTATAACGGTCTCATGTAAAAGATTTCAACGGGCGTTCCTGGAGATCTGGACTCTAAATACATTTTTTATGTGATTATAAATCTGAATATCCTCGGACTGTATTTGGCTTAATGACAACCAGGTGGGAACAACATCAACGTGCAGGAGTCGATGCGGGACATCTGCGAGCACGAGGTTAGGTAGGACGCCGGCTTGTCGGGTATTCAAAAAAGCCTATTTCTTTGCATAAAATTTGGTGGCCATTCCGAACCATGCTGCCATGACTAAAACTGTGCTATGATGTTCGTTCACTCTGGGGTGGGGTCCTGATGGCCCAAGGGAAGTGGCCCAACAGGAGTAGGTTTTGGGTAGCAACACATCAGCATATTCTCCGTTTGCGTTTTCATTGCGGATTTCCTTGCTGAATTACTGCTGAATTGGGCAGACACTACCTACCGCTGAGTGACAGCTTGCTCTCACGTTTCACTTTATGAGTAGCCGGTGGCTCATTGGAGGATAGGAGGGCAACCCACATGCTTAGGATATAATGTACAAATGCCTATGGGCGTTAAAAGGCTTCCATTGCTCCTTACGTATACTAAAAAAACCTAAGCCATATCGTCTCCTCGTTACATATTCTGCGTCAGGTTCAGCTGTGGTCTGGTATGTGTTTTATCCAGCAAGTGAGATCAATATTCGTCGGCCGCCTGTTCGCCGAAGCGGCGGTGAACACAAACGCGGTATTAGAATGCAGCGGGCGACCGCGTTGCTACCAGACACCGGCTAAATCTATACTCGACACATCTGCTGTGTCTGCGCGTATATCCTGGAGTTGAGGATTACGCACGCAGAGACAAACAGTTATGAGTTGAAATGTTATGGAATTGGAGATTAGGAATTAAAAAAATGTTAATAAGATTTTTTGCCGAAGGTGAAGTCTTTTGATGACTAAAAAAAGTCTTCTTTTTATGATATATCTACATTCTACTGTTATTATAAGGTATACGTAGTTTTTATAGCATAGGAGGGAAACGAGTAATAGTCTTTTTTTTGTTGCCCTCGTTTTCTTCTCCCCTCCAATGGGCCGGGTTTTAGTGGGTATTGGGTACAGCCGCGACTAAACACTCCATCCGATGAAGCTGTACTGGGCTTCCCTTCGTTTCCAAAGCATGAGTTCAGGCCAAGAAAAAATAAACTCCATCGGTACCCACCCAGGTCCGGTGGCAGTACGCAAATGCATCACACAGTATAATCATTGCTACTTTCATCATCATCATTATCATTTCTTATTAGGGACACACAGGATAAACAGGATTGAATGAAGGCGCAGCCCTCATATTTAACTCAATTAAACCTTTACGCCTCAACTCATTGACGGTGAGGTACGTGTGCGTGTATTCCCTCACGATATTCGAGCAGCAATCATCAGTATCGCCAAAACCGAAAAAAAAGACGCCCGTACATTTTTTTGCGTGAAAATAATAAGCCATTCGTATCGTACATCGTGTTTGAAACGTTAAACAGGAAAATTTCATATATAAGTTTAGTGTTTTCCTGTTATAGTTTTTGTGCGCCGCGATCAAGTTACGTGACACTAAATATACACTTATTATGTGCAAGAATAAATATATGCTGTATTTAAATATATATTCACGTGAGAAGCATTTTCATGTCAAAGCAACGGCGGGACCTACAAGGCACCTACTTACATGTGATGAAAACTAGTGGTTAAACATTTGTCTCAGTAATCAGTGAATTTTATATAAATATCCGATATATTAATAGTGTCATCCTTGCCGAATGCCACGGCGGCCATCTCCAAAGAGAGCCAACTATGCATGACATATTAACTATAATATGTGTATACTAGCACTAGTGTGTGTGCAGGCACAAGTGCATTTCCTGTTCACTCATTCTCCTATTTCTATTACGACGGCACGGTCTGACACGACAGGAGAGAGATCAGGCGCAGGATCGACGTCTTAATTTGTTGCTCTCCGAGGCTCGGGGAATAAGAGATATAGGAAATTGTTGAATATCGTGAACTATTTCTTATACATTTGGATGTATTTTTTCACACTACAAATTGAAATTTGTGCGGCGATATTGCTTTTCGGACAACATGTTAAACAATAAATTACATGACAATACTTTACAATCTCATAATACAATTCTTCCCATACATTTTAAGTACAAAGTCAATGACCTTAAAAATTCTACAATCCCAAACAAAATTACAGTGCAATCGTTCGTCGTCCAAATGACACCCCGTGACAAGCAAATGACATAATTGTCAAAATAGTCACTACGCTGACAATCGCACGTGACATCGCGCATCGCCAGAGACAGCCACATCGATCGTAAGAAAGACAAAGCGAGACAAAAAACTACGTGTCAATGTCAATTATAGGCGGGAAATCGGAATTAGAGACTACGATAATGACGGTTTCAAATTTGGAACCGTTTTGTTCTAAAAACGATAAATCGATCGATTCTGTTTCAATATTGATTGCGTGGGGTCGAATTTCTAAGAATAATTGAAAATTAATACATTTCAATTGTATAGTATTAAGTTGATTACTATTTGTAAAATGATGAATGAGATCTTATTCACGTCAACGGCTTGCAAAATATAAGGTATAAGGGACAATAAAGGCGATACTAAAAGACATTATTATTTAACGCATGGTACGAGATTTTATGAACATATTTTATGAGTGCTCGAACAAAAATCGGTAATATATTTACATGGCACAGGCCGACCCTTTCAACGCTTGTCGTTTATGAAATCCATGATCATTTTTCCTAATTATACGTGCGAGGACGTGGCGTCTTGAGCGGTGTGGGTGTTCGAAATATGAAATTACGATAATGTGAGAATGTGACACTTTTTTAATAGTCCGATGCAGATTCTGACCATTATGACATTATTATACATTAAACATTTTAGTTATTTATTGCGATAACTGGACAATATTTATGGTTGTAAAATAAGTGTATCGCTAAGCAGATGTCACGAGTTTAACAGCGCGATTTGAAAGAGCCTTAATGTTATTTATCACTTTTTAATGAGAAGCTTTACTGCATGTGAATATAGAAATATGCAACATCTCTAAGTGATAAATATGGCGCATTTATGCAGAATTGCATTTGTAAATTATGCATTTACATCTGGTGCTATTACCATTGCTGCCAGTTCTATCATCAATCCAAATGATAAATACCAACTAGCTCAGACAAGATTAACATTGTTTTATCTTACATCAAAGCTAGTAAAGGAAACTTGGGCGTCCGCAACTGGTAAAGTTACATACCTCGCGGTAAAGTATAGTTTCGCATTTCATGATTGTTTCATCCAAAACGCATTCGACGATGGAGAATCTTATTTTTGTCAATGTAAATGAATGCTAATATTATTAGCAAAACTAAATCCTTGTGTCATTGGAATTACAACGAGCAAAAAATGTTTCCTTGGCTGCACAGAGCCTCCAATTAAGTAACAACGCTACCACTTTTTAAATTACAAGTTACAATGTAAGAGCTGCCAGTCATTGAGGAAATAAATCCAAATTATGGTTAATTAAACAATAACCATCCGCAAAAGGCAGCCCTTTTTTTCGCATGACTATGTAGGCTTATTATAGTGAAATGCTAGAAGAAAGTTCACCTCAAAGTTCCCATGCTCGTCTCCATATTTATGATGAGCACGCAGAACCGATTAGTTGATCCGTTATAATAGTGATTTTTTTAAATCGATAGTTGACGGTGTTGCTTCCGTGTCGTTTTTATCGATTTCAAAATAATCGTTTGATATAATTTCAGCACAACATTAATTGAAGTAGCCGGTTCTTACTGCATTGCATTCAGCCTTAATATATATTATATTTATTAAGGCTGAATGCAGTGCGATGAGTGACTTTACGTAGATGGATTTTTTTAATTACAAGTTCGATTTAAAAATATGTTTATTAACTGAGGCCTACGGAAATAACAAACATATATTAACTGAATATTTAGGAACATTGTAGTGGACGAAATTGTAATTTGAAGCATCAAAAACTTATTTATGGTGTCCAGGGTATGAATGAATAAAGAGAGCTATATTCCCTTACTACAGGAGGAATACAAGTGCATGATATCATGGAACAATCTCCATACAGCTACCAACAAGATATTGAAACAATTTCGTTTCAATTTACGGGCTGTATACCCTGCACGTTACAGCCTCTGAAATGCGAATGTAAAAATCGCCACACTATCGAATCACGTACAACAATAAATTTCAACGCATAAGTTAACCGTTCATTTATACGAATGGCCGAGTATGTGTTATACCTAGAAAAGTATTATTTTTCGTAAGAGCCGAGCGGGCGACGCGGCGACCCGTAACCGTGCTTCCTGTTGGGTGCTATGACCCCAAAGAAATGGTCTATGGACGCGAACTTCGCTTTTTTATGTTTTTTAATCGACAGGAAATTAATCGTGGATTTTCGGCCGGTTAGACCTATTTAACGCTCCAATGATGTTTGATTTAATCGATATTATTAGTGAATGAGATATTGTATCCTGTTCATGTTCTCATAGAATTTATTAGTGTACCTACTCATTTGAAAATAATCTTATTGCTATATTTAAATAATCTAATTGCCAACCCTATCCGAACGCTGTTGTACGTATCAGGCAGAGTCCACTAAGTTCAAGAGTCCAGTCCAAAACACAATCCATTAGGTTTAAAGTAACGATTTTAAATTAAAAAGTTTCTAGTGGTTCTTGTCAAGTTAAAAGGCATCTCGACTTCTCATCAGTCGTATCGGATTGCCGGATTGCCCTCCGCTAGGAATGGGAGAATGAAGTGATAAGGTGTGCTGTGATTGAGTAGTACCTAAATCCTAAAGGGATGTATTAAACTGTGTAATTATATATGAATAGTGTTTATTTATAAGTGACTATGATGTTAGCTATAGAAGAAAATCTTTTACAAGCACTATTATCTCCGTGCTATTTTTTGTATTAAGCTTTTAAGATTTTTTTATCTTTTTTGTAGTCTTAAAATCTCATCATCAATACTCAAAATGTTTTCATAAAGCTGTATATCCATGTCCTAATATTTCCTCGAGCTCTTAGGATTCCTGTTATATACTTTATAAATAGAAGACTAACTGTCCTAAGCTCTTCCATTCGGCAATGAGACGACACGTCAGGACTATTTACTTGGAGACCCTGTCCTGCCTACACCATTAAGGAACTGTCGTGGAGATACGAGACAATATTTAATTGTAATTTTTGATTCACTCTGGTTTTACGATTTCATATTCCACTAATAAAACATTGGAAGAGCGAAAAGCACACGAGAAAGCAAGATAGTAGATAGTGCCGTGTAAAAAAAGAGAAATGTACGCGTAGCGCGGTGGAAGTAAACATTACATGATAATTATAGCAATAAAAGCATAATATTAACATCTGCGAAGTAGTGCAATATGTATGAGAGGCGATTCCCATGACGGCCCGGCTAACTGTAAGCACTGATTGAGTTTTATATTCCTAGTTTAGTTTTATATTCCTAGTTTAGTTTTATATTCCTAGTTTAGTTTTTTGCGCATTAATTAGTCAAGGTTAGTGATCTTTGACCGACCGTTTTAATAACTTTTAAATTTAAGATTTTCAAAAATTAAGAAATATTTGTAATCGAGCTATTTACATTTTTTTTTACTCTTTTATTTGTGAAAAGATTACAGAGGTTTTTGACATAGACAAAAGTATGCTATGGATAATTTAAAATTAAAAGTTGCCTATTATTTGTTTCTCAGTCCTGTTTTAATTATTTTTTAATGCCAACATTAAACAAAACACGAATATTTTACTTCTTGTTTACATATAGTTAACACTGAAAATAATAAAAACATTAGTATCTTATTTTTCATTCTTTATTTAGAGTAATAATTTTGTTCACAGTGCCTAAAATTAAAACGTGCTTTTCATAAGAAGTTTAATGAAATTTCTTATAATATTTTTTGTCATGATAAAACGATCATGTCTAGGTTAGTGGATGCGAAATGCATTACAAATATAATATATTTGTACATAGTGCCAACCTTAACAATAATCTGGGGGCACGGCTGTGTACCCGCCAAGTCGAGCAAAAAAGCGGCGTAACAAAATTCATGTTAACATTCGGGATTAATAATAAACCTTTAAGAATAATTCTCGGTAATACAAATTGTACGTTCTCTATAGTTGGCTAACAACGTTTTTGTAAATTTGTGTCAGTTTTCTTTGCAAATGTAGGTAATTACGTAGACTAAGAAATTTTAAATATCGTAAGTTCCATACGCAACTAGAACCCGGATGATGATATAAATTACCGGGAGGGGGTGACTTGGCACTCCAAGCTTTTATGTTTCCAATTTATGTATTGATTTCCAATTCCAAAAAAAAAAAATCAAAAGAAATCAATTTCTAAAACAAAGATTCCCAAACTTCAGTGTGGACTTAAGGTTTGGACCTATTGAAACCATCTTAAAATTGGAAATTAAGTCACTTAAAAAAGTTTGTACTATCAATTTATGGACGACAAAAGCAAATATCAAGTAGTTGTATCTCGTTCCACGAAGTGTTATGAAGCTCATCAATGTAATCAGAAGGAGGTAAAGAATTCTCGTTCATCGTACTCTTCCTCAAAGAAATAATAAATACTAGTCAATGTCGGCAGCAATTGTCGACGATTACAGTAAAATGGGCGTGAGTCGGCGGTGCGGAACTACCGTGCTCCCCGACCCTTGAACACATCCACTGTTACTTGAACCCGAGCCGACACCACGGGAACGAGAAAAATCTACGCACGCTACTATTTTTTTTTTCGGAGCGGAACTTATGCTGTAGAAACGAAGAGAAGCCCGATACAGCTTCATGGGATTGCTATGAGTGCTCGTCTGGCGACGCACGCCACCTGCTGTGCCGCCACTTTATGCGAGCCGAACATCGACAAACACACCTATTACGTTACAAACTCTATGCATGTTACAAAATAAAGTCCCAGAACTGTTTGTCTCTATGTGATCCATTTTCTCAAAATCTACTAAACGGATTATCGTGCTGTTCCCTGCTGTGTCACCAATGGATAGAACGATCCCCGAGGAAGGCTTTAGTGTATAACTTTTTCATCCGGGCGGTCCGTCTGTGCACTATAACATACAGCACACATTTCTGCTATGGGTTAAAATATGATGATTATGCTTTCGTATCTAAGAAGTAGCGATGGCTCAGTGGAAAAGGCTTGATTGCGGATTAAGAGGTCGGGTTCAATCTCGATTTACACCATAAAAATCGTTCTTCAATTTTCACATGGACAGTGTTCATATTACTTGATCAGTGGTAAATGAAAACATTGTGAGCAAACCTGCATGCCAAGGGAAAAACCGTATCCTCCTCGGATACGACATGCAAGATTTTGAGCCGGAGGGAGGCTTTAGTTTGTCTTTGGGGCATCCCTATGTGAGGAAAGTAAAAAAAAGAATTAATTTTCTTTTTATGTTACCGTCAGATTTTGCTGAAATAGTAAGACGGCTACTTTGTCAGATACTAGCGTCACCTCGCGGCTCTACCCGCATAACCAGTCCTACTAGTCGTAGCGCCGTACCGTGTAGCCTAAATTCTTCCTCGACAAAAGGAATATTCAACGCAAGAGCAATTTTTCAATTCGGGCTTGTAGTTCCTGAGATTAGCTCGTTAAAAAAAACTCACCTTTATATTATCAGTATAGATTCGTTGTTAACAACGATTAAAGCTACCGACCACACTTGGGAAAACATAAATCATTGTAATAGGTATGAAAAAATTAACAAATTATACATCGTGGCCGAGGTGCGATATGTTTTACATAATGTACGTTCACGATGTGGATAACAGATATTAATTATAATTGTATCATTGTAGTGGCGTTTTAGCACCAACCGAGCGGGTAATTTCATTACCTTTTTTTATAAAAAAGACCTTAAAATCGACTTTACTGTTAAACAATAGAGTCTCAATTAGATATGACTGTGTGCGCTATGGTCACTAATGAATTACTTCGATGGTGCTCGCTTCTATCTAATTTAAGCTCTGTGGTATTAAAATAAGGTATGTTATGGTTCGTCGAATCCTTAATGAAAATCTAAATGGGTGGTTACGGTCAGTTAGTGCTCTTAAATGATATATGTCGAAAGAAATGTGTAATAGTTTGTTTAGATTCTATCTTTCTTTGTTTGTTTTGTCAATAGCGTTGTTATAGTTTATAGATATGATAACATTTGTTATTGTATTGCTCTCATCTTAACAGGTGACGTGTTTATAGTAACAACGCACGATATTAATATTCATTAAACATTATATAAAGTTTTTCTTATTCATATGCGGTGTAAGGGAGCAACAGATGTGTGTATGACAATAGGCGTCGGAAGTCCCCAAATGACTCCGATTTTTTATTTGTTCACTTTATTTTGTGTATGGTGTAACTAACCGAACGAACGAAAGAAGTGAATAGATCCGGCGAATTTGTAGGGGCGAGGGCGTTAGCGCCGCCAACAGTCATAGGTCCCTCCGAAGAAAAGAAAGAAATAAAATCGTTCGGAAAATGAAATGGAGTAGCTCACTTAGAGTTGCACTCTATCGAAACAGGTCTCTTATTGGGGCAAATATTAACAAAATTTTAGTCCCCAAAGTCCGAGGCTCTGATTATTTGACGTGTCTAGTGTGTGGTAGCTATATTCCAGGTAACTGATATTTTAATAATAATGATAATAACAATATCTGAGGACTCATCACGCCACGTTAGCTTTATCCTGTGGTAGGTACCGCAATTACTTGTGTTTACAGACAACGGAGAATATATTGTTACTGTTAATATTTAAGAAATATTATATATTTAAGATTTCTATTATAAGTATACATATATAAACATCCATGACATAGGCGGGATTCGAACCCGCGACCTCTGGTGTAACACGTGGACTAACCGCCAGGTAACCAACTGAGCAAGCAAGTCATCAATTTTTCATTGCAGGTCGTCATTTTAGAAGTTTAAATAATGTGTATAATGTTGAGTTGGAATATTCACTGATAAGACAATATTTACAGTTCTTGGATGTATAGACGGAATATCAATACGATGAAAACCAAAACTATCGACAAGCATTTTCGGGAATTAATGACTGAAGTTATGAATATGGAAGAGGTAAGGTATATAAGGAACGTTATATGTAGCGCTCCGTTCTATATATTAAGATTATTAGTGCAGAAATCCACATATATACACCGTTCGAATCCCGCCTCGGGTAGGCCGGATTCGAACCCGCAACCTCTGGCGCAACACATGGCCTAACCGACACGTTACCAACTGAGCCAGCCGGTCGTCAAGTGGATGCTGATGATGAATGGATCAGCGCACAAAATTAAACATGAATATGATAAAGTATCAGATAAAACCCAAGCTCATTTAACAAGACGGATAGAAGCACCGCTATAATAAGCGTAAATCTCGAATTAATTATCATTAACGTGGTTGAAATTCGCGACATATATAATTAAAATATTTGTGAAAGTGCAAGACAATGCTGGGACCGTCCCACGGCAGACGCTGTCACCTACATTGAGCTGGTAAAATCTGGATCATGGTCTTTAATGTAAACTCTGTTTTACAATTCTATTTGCATAATAACTGTAAGTACATCTAATTCCAACATAAATTACAAATTTGTGCAGAAAAGAAAATGATTGAACGCGTCGTCTTTATACAATTCGAGAACTGTAACAATACTGTAACTAGTGTGAGTATTGTGGTGGTTTACATATTCACAGCGAACCAACCGACGTTGAAATTATTATTATAAAAAGAATATTCTTTGTGAATGCGCTTCGGAAAAAAGCTCGATGAAATTTGATTTCATATTTACATTGCTGCTCTCTCTCTATCTCTCTCTCTCACACACACGCATGCGAAGAAGCGATATAGTGATATATTCCAACATGTATCTAATATGATGTGCCAGTAAGTAACGAACAGTAAGGAACACAACACAAAGCACTTGTATAGTACATAGGAGTTTAGTTCATAGTCTAAATCATCTAACAAAATAACATTAATTACAAACGACATGTCACATCCGTTGCAATTTGACTGTTGGATCTAGACAACTTTGATGTTTAATTTTGTTTCAAAATGTTTCTTTAAACCTTCAAAAATAATACAAGTATACAATTTCAAAATCTCAATGTTAAATTAACAAATAGTGTCAATGTTGAATTTACAAAAAATGACCATTGCGACAAAACGAAATATTATTAGTATATTGTACACTGTTTTTGTTTGTTAATTGTTAAATCGACGCTTTCGCTATCAAATATTACAGATTATTATTACATTAGCAAATAATATGTATAAAATAGATAAAAATAAAAGCGAGGTCCCGTAGCATCAAGCAGAAAATATATAAGACATATAAAGTTACTTGTTACAATAAAAATACTTTCACGGGTGTTACCGTGGCTCATTTGATTATTTTAAAGTTTCAGGAGCTTTAAAGCAACCACGTTCACGGATGAATTGAGATAGCAGGTGTACTTCTCCGATTGTTTAGAAGATATATACCTATTACAACGTATATCAAATATCTCTTAAGCCACGAAATCGATTTTGTTTAAACCAATTTTCGTTCGAATTGTATTTATAGAATTCTATAACGTCAAACTTTTTTACAATTTTTCCCTTTAGCAGTTGTAGATTTCTAATACTTTAGAAGCTAACATTTCACAGGGTGTTAGCATAATGAAAAATAACTTTCATGGGAACATCCATACCATTTGGAAAAACCTACAACACGCCGCTGCATGCAGGGAGTTCCAACACCCCTACAACACGCCGCTACATGCAGGGAGTTCCAACACCCCTACCCCGTTACGATTTACTGTCCTCCGGTGATGAAATTATAAAGGTTCGGTTCTTTCCATTTGTTTACGGTGTCCCTATTAATAATCAGAGCAGTGATAGTTTTTTCGGGAAGATTCGAGAAATACCTGGCCTGAGTATGAATCAGACAGAGTAGACTCTATCTGTGCAGGCTACTAAAGTAATACGTATGTGTCTATATTAAATATTTTTATCGAATTTCGAGTGAAATTGACGTAGTCAATGTCACTGAACAGCGAAGAAAACATCGTGACGAAACCCGCCGCCTGCGCTCATCTTTGTTAAAAACTTTGTAAAGGGATCCTTTTTTGGACATAATTTAATTCCATTTTAGGAAGAGGTTCAGTAAGAGGTAGTGCCATGCATGATGCATGACACTACATCCTCCTATGCAACGGAATTGGGGCAGCACGACGGGGAGGTACCTCTCTCACTTGATACGGCCGTAAAGTGACGCCTACGGTGACGCGTTCCGTGGGATTCGTGAGTAGTCGGTGGTCCATTGAGTAGGCGGGTAAAAGAGGGCAACACAGCGGCATAGTAATTATGTGAATGTTCATGGGCGTCGGTAGTCGTAGAAAGGCTCCTATAGCTCGTTTACCCCCCTATTCTATATAAAAAAGCATAAACTTATGCGGTGGTAGAGGTCAGCTTCATCGGAATTCTATGAGTGTTCGTCGGGCGACAAAATAGGGTAACCAATTTGAACCCTATTGCACTCATTAACTTTCATACAGAAATGGACACCAATCATCGTGATCGAATCCGTGAATAAAATCGATTTTGAAATTTATTCAAATTAAAACCGGAAACCCTAATATACGCATGAGTGTAATTTACCGTCTGCTCAACAGCGCGATGGTGCGTACCGTCACGGGTGGCCGCCCGCGCAACTGGAGCAAAGGTGAAAGAACATGTCTGAGAAGTGGTGAAACTATCTAGTGATGTATCTATACGTTTTATCGACATTCATTACATTGCATTTCACAGCACCTATCTAATGGTTAGTGATGTACCTTTCTGTAGTTAAAAAGAAAGCACCGTTTTACTATGTGTACGATAGTACAACCGTTGCTGTGAGTATCTCGGCCAAAATGGACCGGCGAATGATCCGCGAGGCACCCACCCCTTAACCACATACACACACATAACCGGGCGTGCTCGTCTCCGAGCGGCACTTCGCCGGTCACACGGGTCATATTTCGCTGTAATGCAACAAGAAATTTGCTATTTTTTTAGGTAGGCATATAATAATATACGACTCGGTATTGAACATAGTTTAAACTTATATCGTCACATTGCATATTAATAAAGAGAATAGTTGAAATTCCTGGCAAATGTCAAGATATAATATTATATTATAAACAAAGTCACATCACTATATCTACTAATGTTATAATTGGAAGTATATATGTATATATGTTACTATTCTACGCATTTACTATATAACTGTTTTTGGTAGTAATTTGGCAAATATCTGGTATAACATAAAAATTGTTTTTCGAAAAAAGAACTACCTTCAACGTTAGTATTAATTGTACGCGGTTGAATCTGCGGGGCTCAGTGTGTGGCTATAAAATAAAGGCAAATCTATAAAGGAATAAGACTGATAAGAAATAGACATTATCTATTATCTTTAATTTTATTATTTGTTCTACAAAAATATTTTATTTCATTTATTTCAACGACCATTGCAGTATTACAACAAATTATATTAAAATGGTAAATAAAATTGGATATATCTTTATATGTACACGTTCTACAAGTAATTAAATATGTAAAGATTTTCATGAGATACCCATTACACATCTACTAATTGAGGTAATAAATACTAATTACAAATTATTTTATTCTTAACGATAAATGTGTCTCGTATGTACTCGTAATGACGTACATACATCAAAACTTTGAATATGTACATAATTATATATACCTATAAATCATTTTCAACTATATAATTAATGAAAATTTTATATAAACTACCTACAACAAAATACATAAGAATATTATTATTATTTTTGTTAAATAAATATAAAATTCCTTTATTGGTATTATGAAAGAATTTTTGAACTTATACTTGGAAGCGAAAAAATGTAAATGTCAATTCCAAATATAATTTATTTGTTTGTTTTAGTTTTAAAAATGTATTTATCTGAGTGCCAGCCACATGAGAACGAGTTCCTGGTGTATAAACATGATGATCTTCATGATATAATTATAGCTACAATGCAGCGGAATCGGGCCGGCACGATCGGCTTAGTAATTGCGGAATTTTATGACCGTCGGTTTGTCTCCCTATATTATATTAAAATGAAACATATAATATAGTAAGCACGTACATAAACATATATAAACGAATTAGGACACTGCTATTTGGGCCAGCGTGTGTACAGTGTAATTGGGAAACTCATTAGCATAGGTCATGGCACGGCCCATTTACAACCAAATATTTCACTAAATGTTAATCAAATACGTTTTGTCCACAGACCTTTTGTAATGTTGTCTAATCGTCGCACTACTCACTACGGAGAACAAATAATTTTATTATTTATTACACAAAAACACCTATTTGAAATGAATTTGAGTAAATATGGCCGATCGGATGGTTTGAATTAGTTGATTAATATATGCCTAATAGTTCATTTCAGAAATCTATACATACGAGCACCTGCATAATTGGAAGGGAGGATGAAAGCAGGGCTACGCATCTTCATCTGATTGCTGGTTTGCCTCCTTGTAATATAAAAACTTGCAATAATGCACATGCGTGTGCGCCGACTCAATTTCACCCTCTATTCCCTCATTTCGATGAAAGAGAAATCAGACGCAGGTCAGACAGTCTAACGCGCTCTCCGAGGCACGGCAGAGCTCCACCGGCAACTTCTTACTTTTAGAATATAAATAGAAAAGTCCTAACAACAGTTTTTAAATCTGGCTCGGGGCTGAGCCGACTACTCGATCGGCGGATGAACATGCTAGCTGAGCCACTAGACTGCAAGACGGTCATAGAGAGGCAAACTGTAATATAAACATTTATACTTTCATGTGGTCCTGGGCAGTACCAGGATATGTGGATTGACCACGTAGCAGGGGAAGCAGCTACGGGCCTAGAGATGAAAAGCGAACGGTAACAAAATTGACACCATTCTCGGCAGAAACTATCATCACCAGTGGTTTACTACTGGATATGCTGGTATACCAACTTGTAAACCGCAATAAATGAAAACACTTTATGTATTTACTAATTAGCTTTACAAGGAACTGAAATATGCAAAAAAAGAAGAAAAACACAAGTAAATTAGCCACCATTACTCATAATAACGTCCAACAAAGGTTCAACAAAAACATAACAATGATTCGGCCCTTACGTGGTGCAACGGATTTTTGCGCAAGCGCAGCAATAAGCGTGCGAACATTTTTCTTGTTACCACTATCATTGTACGGAGTGGCGATCAATGGAGATTGGCTGTTGCGAAATCTATCGAGCCATGCGACAATTACGTGGCGTATGGGTCCATGAGTCTGTGACTGCTACACCTTCAATTTTTATGTACTCTGATTTTTCTCCAGCTCTCGTGTTCATAATATTAATTAATTTAAATAAATTGTTATATCAAACGACGAGTTAGAAATTCAATTTGTACTTAAAACATTACCAGTCCAAAAATGACATGTAAAGAAAACAATTGTATTTTTCTATTGTTAGGCTGTAAAAAGTCTGAACGAATTGCTTCCAATTTTCCAACGCAAGTAGTGACGGCTATCTGTTAAACTTTTAGTCGTCGTGGCATACCTTAGATGAAATTTATTTTCTTTTTTTTTCGGAGGGACCTAATACTGGTTGGCTGCGCTTGTCCAGCCCCAACAGTTCGACTGACTACGAAGACTTTTGTGTCTTCAGGTTAATGTAGAAATATATATTATGTAATACGTAAGTGAACACACCTGTGTTTTGGTAAGTTTCCCGTATTCCACATAGTTTATAATATAAATATAGAGAGGATGTTAAATCGATCAATATTAGGATCTATTTAACTGTCTATATCGGTAAACATAGTTATTTTTTATAGTATACGGGGGCAAACGAGAAATCGAAGCCGTTTGACGATTACTGACAGACATCAGCATTATTGTTGTCATGCTATCCTATCCTTCTCCCCTCCGAAGGGCCATTGACTACTCACAAACCGCACGAAACGACCCGTACATGTAGACGCGTTAGAGAAACTCATCTGCATATGCAGATACAAATGACCAAATAGCTCCAATTGTCCGTTCGTCCCACAATGAAATAAGACTAGTTTTTTATATTTGGTCTTGTAAATAACAATTTGAATAGTGAGACTCAATCCTACTGATGCTTCTAGGAAGAGGTAGTGCCATGCTGCATAGGAGGAGGTAGTGCCATGCATGGTGCATGACACTCCATCCTCCTATGCAACGAAATTGGGCCGGCACGACCGGGAGGTAGCTCTCGTTTCGTTAGGTTTATGAAAAGCCGGTGGCCCTTTGGAGGGCAACGCATCGGCATAATAGTTATGTGGATGTTCATGGGCGTCGGTAGTCGTAAAAAAGTTTCCGATTGCCTGTTTGCCCCCCTATTTTATAAAAAAAGATTTAGAACTGAAGTGAACATGATTATTTTTCATATTCATCATTTTCACTTGAAAGTAGACTGAAGACAGCTGATGTTCCGAAAAATCAATAATTTTTATATTGATGTCTTAAGCTGACAATGGTTACTCATTACAGTAAATCGCGATAAAATCCGTAAATATAATTTAATTGCAGAGCACAATTTTTAAGTGAAATTAAGAGTGACAACGTGAATTGTCTCTGTATTTCCCATGCATGACTATTCTGGCGATGTGTGCAACACATACTCGCGCTAAAACCTAACCTACCTTCACTATTCCACGGAGCGGTCTCGTAATCGGATCCTGTCTCTAATTTACAAATGACCTCTAAATTTAGAAAGGAAAACTTGGATGATTAACAAAACGGCCCATATGGGTGCCGGCGCCCATTGTTTCGTGAAAAAATATTCCTATACATCAACTTATCAGATTTTCGCACGGCTCGTTTGTAACTGTACTATATACAGGTTGATTTATTGTAATGCATGCATATGGGTTAAGATTGAAGTTTTCCTTCAGATACATCTCTGGGCAGTGACCGACAGGAAACTTAAAGCTGACCGCTGAATATAAAGTCTATTGTAATGTGTATACAGTTCTATTTCTCATAGATTCTACAAATGAGTCTTAGCTTAATAACCGATATGTCACAATTATAATATCTAAAGAAGCTGTTATAAGTCGTTAAAGAACTTATAGCGTAAAAATGTAGTCTTAACTTGAGCGGTCAAGTTTCCCTTCTTTTAATTACTTCCCCTCTTTAAAGTAGTCTTTTGATGAAATCAAGACTACACCCAAAATACCTACAACTTTGATTTATTTTAGTTAAATCTGCTTTGATGGGGTGTATATAAGAAATATATTTTAAATAATTTTGTACTTGATGTCGACTACAGATGTTTCAATTGTTTCCTTTCGCATTTCCAGATTATTCTGACAGTTTCGGGGATGTAAGTGTTTATAAACAACCTGTATAATTGTTAATCTCCGTTGAAGCAATTAATACGTTAGCGCGGCGGGTTGAGCCACTGCTGGGCCTTGGCTTGTTACCAAACAACCCGAAAACATTGCATCAATACCCCAAATTCAAATATTTTTACTACAAACTATGTAATTATTCGTAACATTGAAATAATGGAGATTCTAGAATTTCGTATTCCAAACACATTTTTATAAGTATTGCATAAAATATGTTTCAGTCTTAGGAATTTTTTATTTTACACAACTTTTCAACAGAACTTGTTTTTAAGAAGTAAAACGTACCGACCACTGGGTGGTCACACACCAACTTACTTGAGACGCAGATATATCCACCGAATAAATAAAACATAAAGAATGAAGTTATTTTTGCTTATAGCATAGTCTATGGACGTAGCTTTTCATTACAGTTAAACTATTTTTACGGATTTTATCGCGGTTTATTTAATAATTTAATTAGCCTGATATTTCACAAGTTTTACTGCATGCACGGTCACGGGTGGACTGAGATCGCAGATTTCCTGATGTTACAAATTATTAAAGTACCCGATGAATTAAAATTAT
>JAFELO010000903.1:317879-366218 GCA_017140195.1 Eumaeus atala
GATTTCAATAACCTCACGGATCATCCTTGGATTCGGTGTTCTCTACTTGCGCTTTATCAAATCCAAAGTAGTCGTCGGTAGTCGTAAAAAGGCTTCGTTTGCTCTTTCGCCCCATAGTATAAAAACTGTATACATTATGTACAAATAACGGGGGCTAACATTATTTATGGATTTGTAATGTACTCATTGTCAATGCTCCTTTCCTATCAATAGGACGGCAATCCGACCTGACCATAGAGATATATATGGTCAGTCGGATTGACGTTCGGTGCGGATTATATTTTTTTTACAATGTCTCCGAGGTACAGGTGTGCTTGCAACATAGTGTCGACTACCATATTCTTGTACGTATAACAATAATATTGTCATCGTAACCGAATATCAGTCACGGCGGCCATCTTAATAGAGACTAGCCGACTGCACAGCACATGTTATAGTGCACAAGTGTGTGCGCAGGCGCAAGCGCACTCCTTGTTCCCTTATCTCTTACTCAGATGAAACGGCAATCCAACACAACCGGAGAGAAATAAGGCGCAGAACCGGAGGCTTAACGTGTGTAACGTCCTCTCCGATGCACGGTGTAACAACGCCAGCTTCCTCACTTCAGACTGTGATTACAAATTCAAAATTTCCAATAACAATCTGGTCCGACACGGGACTGGAACCCAGGACCTCACGGCTGTGGTCGGTCACGCTTACCGCTATACCACGAGGCAGTCACTTGTGCGTATGTATACTAAAATACAAACATAGACAGTGTCGACTGTGTAATGTTCTTTATAGAATATCCGCTAATTCATATTCCGGTGAAAGTCCTCATGTTGAAGGGGCTACCACACGGGATACGTCAACCACGCAGTAGCTACGGTACACCCGTTAGTCAGACGTTTCCATATATTCGCTGGTTTCGTGCGCGCACTCGAAGCCGCACTCGTCGCGGCGCGCATACTAAGCGGCCGCGCACACCTGACGCACTTCCGCCCGCCGTATGGGAATCGCTCATATTGGACATATCTTCTGAGCTTCAACCGACTGTGAAGTAGGCGCTTCAATATCTTGGGTTTTACAATGTTTTTGATATCAATGGTCAACCTTTGATTGTAATTTTTTTTTTTATAATGAAATGTTGAAAAGGAATCGGCGAAAGGGTAATGACCATAGCGTTACTCCATTATTTCTCAATTGTGTTGCGGGTCCGTAAGGAAAAAACCATAACTTGTAACTTACTTTTGTTTGTAGGTTTATCTAACATTGTATATGATTAATTGAGCTGAGTGAAATCATCTATTCTAAAATGAAGGACAGAGAAACAAGAGAATAGCCGAAGGCTGTTGTCCGTGTAGTGGACAGGTTACAGCTTAAATGACACGTTTTCATAGTGTAGGGTGACACGAGAAATTGAAGTCCTTTCACGACTACCGACGCAAATAGACATCTGACTTATTGTTGCCATGCCGATGCGTTGCCGTCGTTTCCTCTGCCCATCCAATGGGCCAGCGGCTAAGACACAAACCGCACCTTGCAGGGCTGTCACTTTACGGGGGTGTCATGTGAGCAGGAAGTCCCTCCCCGGTCGCACCGGCTCAATTCATCTGCAATGCATGCTGCACTCCTACCTCCTTCTGCTACGCTAGAACAAAAGATCCAAATGATGTTGCCCAAATAAGTCTACTTCATTCTATCCGAAGGGCTATGGTGAAGTTTTTTTACGTAATAGGGGGTCAAATGAGAAATCGGAGCCATTTTACGACTGCCAACGCCTACTATTCAGATGCGTTGCCCTTCTTATGCCACCCCTCCATGGGCCACGCTGTCCATAACGTTATTTCAAAGCGACCTTTTTTAAAGTTAGATTCGATTAACTTACAATCACCACAGACACATAAGCTATAAATGTGAACAGAACATCCGTTACGCCGCGCCTCGACTGGAGTATAAAGCCCTTAATTCTGGCTGTTATTACACTAAACACCGTTACTCACATGCCATCATGTTGACGCCAATCTGAACCCAATTACTATGTAATAAAGCACTAAAGACCGCAAGGTTAAGTTGGCAGTTTTCTACATGGATTCATTGTGTGTGTGTATGGTGAAAACGGGTAAGATTTTCCCACGAAAAAAGGAAAACTTACGGTACACGTATGTCGAAACTTCTTGCAACATGCCTCATGATACTTTATTGCACATGACACGCCGGTAAGGTCATGAATGCCTACGACACTTGTTTTATCGAGCTGCACCCTCGCCTCCAACATAGAGCAGACGCGATCACGGAATTACGGTGTAATTTAATTAAATTAATTAAGCAAAGGAAACAATGAGATATAATTACTGTAGCATTTTTTGTTGACCCTGGGAAAACCACTCATGATCTGGACCTTTTCCACCGGATCTAGGCTATCCATCGAAGGGATTTATCCGAACGGAGGGCACAAAAACCATCTCACTGTGTTGTGTCCTCTGCCGGTTTAAGGACCGGCGGGGCATGCGCCATGACTGACTCCATCACGAGCTGTAACCAGCGAGGTAATTTGAATATTGCCTGTGAGAAACACGGTGTATTGATGCCTGGTCATAAGGCACGGCAACATGGATGTTGTAATTATAAATGTTTTGTCACCTCCGTTACTTTCGTTTAAAACATAGTACTTATAAATACAAGCAAAGAAAAAAGAAAGGGGAAGGCTAAGAACGACACATGACTTGTTTTTATTCCTCCTCTCGACACATTTATCGATCAGGTGTAAGGGAAGGCGCATCTCTCGTCGTACAAGGAAACTGTATACAATGCTGGAGAGGAAACGTCGTAAGAGAGAACGATTTAATATGTGTTGTAACTTCACCGACAAGAGTTCTGCTCCAAAGTAGAAAGTATATGTTTACACGCTGCATTTAAAAAAATTAATACACTAGTTTCGTTCTTTCAGTGTTTTCCTCAAGCATTTTATATGTGAATCAATAATGCATAGGCAAATAAGTATAGCGTTTTATTATTTTTGTTGCGGGAATCGCTTTTATTACTTACTCTATTCACTAGGATAGACCTTCAGTAAGAGTTATCTTGCTAACAAGATTGGACTGTTCTCTCCATACAACATAGCTGTGCTGTCGCGATTTGTACGGTCATGTATATTATGGCATGAGCATGTCTGCATAAGAATTATGCGGAGAAGCCTCGGTAATCATCAAATGTCTTAAACTTATGCTTTTATATATGACTACCTCGTTGGGCACCGAGCCGTGCCGATCCGATTTGGCTTCAATGCTGGCAATGTTATTAAGAGTATATCACTTACTCACACTCACACCACAATATTTAAGAAGCAAAGAAAGAATTAAAAATTGAATGACATCCTTGACTTCTTTAGAAAATAAGTTCCTAGCGAAAATGTTTTGTTACCTTTATGGTAGATCAATACAACTTAACTTAAACATAGCTAAAATAAAATTAACTTAACTTCATTTAGTGCGTTTTAAACCGCAATAACTAAACTTAAATTACAAGAGCTGTAAACGGAATAAACTAGGACTACTACTTCAAACATATAAATCAAATAAAAACTGGATGACGTAAGATCGACGCCATACGAACACTTCAAGTACAAAATCAGAGAGCAAGAAACTATATATTATAAGATAATTTAAAAATATACATCACGTCAGAAATACCTAGCTACTAATTACAATATCCTTCATATACATAAATAAGTGGTTATGTATTCAGTTTTTACTGTGGGAAACACAATTTCAAATGTTATTATTGCGAAATATAAATGTTGATTCTCTACATTCTACAAAAATAGCGACGTGTCAGATATAATACACGCTTTTTCCTAATATACGTATACAATTGTAATCTTACGAAAATTCCATTTTCCATTTAGATATCGGCAAAAAAAAGGTACTTTTTTTACTCTCAAACAAAAAGGTACCTCCGGGGACGTGCTTACCCAATTCGGTTGCAATGCCTCAAACTTTGTTGAAACTGTCCTAAAATTATTTTATTGTACTGTTAAGCTCTTATTAATGACGCTAGCATTAAAGTAACTTCCTTGGCCATATCTTTTTCAGACTTGAAATTATGCTGTGGAAGCGAAGATATGCCTATACCAGCTTCATTATTGCTATGAGTGCTCGTCTCTCTCTCGAAGGAGAAACCGACCCCCCCTCCCTCCCGCAGATGGGAGAAATGCATCCCGATATGAGATTGTTTGTTACAGCTAGTTTAACTATTATTATCACGGCTAGAGTGGGGCCGTGTCCGAAAAACAAACTTTCATATTTTAAGTTCCGCATATTATTTATATTATTTAAATGATAAATAATTTCGTTTCGTTTGAGACACTCAAACAAGTATATACTACGGTCCGCAGATAGACCCCACCTACTGTGTATGTCTTGCCTCTCTTCGCTTGCCCTATTAACATTAACAACTTTAAATATCATTTACATTCACGACATTTTAATTATACAAAACGTTTTCTTTACAACATTTCAAATTATATTTTTCTGTACTAAGCTCGCTTATCGCTATCGGTAGTTTAAGACAAGAGGTACCTTCTGCTACTGCTGGTTTGCAACCTCTTCAGGAAAGTAATTGCTCTGTCTGTCTCCGTTACGGAGTATTGATGCTAAGGGCGACACTTCACTGCTGTGTTACAGAGTATGGCGCTAAGGGATCCGATATGGCAACCCATTTCGATTCGCAAGGATTTTTAAGGGTGTCAATCACTGACAATTCCCCTACCTGCTACTTAAAAAGGACGAAAATCATTTGCAAAAAATAAGCAGCGACATGTTAGCTCAGCTCGCAGCTAGCGCAACTGAACCGCGACCGGATCTTGCCACAGCCTCATTAAAGATTCTAGGTCGCTCTGCAATCGTTAATTAGCCGAGATAAGTACTGTATTAATTGTGTTCGCCATTGAAGCGACTATCGCGCCATCTCGCGGGAGGCGAGGTGGGAGACGCGCCGCCAACTTAAGACTATTCCATTTACAAATTTACTTTCTGTAATCATATTACTATCGCGTTGTAACACTGGCTGGTTATTATGTCGCTGAAGTATACAAATATATAATTATATTTAATAATAGACTAATTGTTGGTTGTTTGTTACATAAATTTATGTACATAAAGTAAACGCTTTATGTATTTAAACCTTCCAATTACTGTTGTTTAATTAAAATATAATTATTTGAAAGCACATTTCAATTAAAATATGTTTGTCGGTAATGAAAATTTATGGAATGGATTTTCATATAGATTTCGCCAGTAGATAGAGCGACTCCGGAGGAAGGTCTTAATTTGTTAAGATAGAATGTGGCTATTCACGGGCGAAGCCGGCGGATCGCAAATATAGAATAAAAATGTAAATATATTGTTAGCTCTTATAAGTATCACTAACAACGGTTAAACAAAATATATTGAAATTACAAAATTACAATAGAGAACTTGAAACTCTATGTTACTTGTGACTTTACATCCAAAATATAATATATTTTTGCTAAAAAATAATATTTTATATATCTGAACATGTGTGGTATCTGTAATACCTGCTCCTCTGCACATTGTTGTCACTGTACTTACCTGAAAGAGACAAAACATATTATTATTTATTTATTCAAGCTATATATATTTATTTCTGAATTACTTAAATATTTGTTTCCAAGAAATAATTATGAATATCTTATTAACAACATCGCATCTTGAGTTTCGCGCAGACTCAGCGCATATGGACAATAATTCTCCTGCCCATATTATATGCTGACGCGGTCTTATTATATTACCATGACAACATAGGGAAACATCGGATGTAGTTAGAAAAAATAAATGAGCAGAGTGTGATCACCAATAAAAAATGTAAAAGCTTAACGTTCGATTTCTAAATTAACGCGTACATCCTAATGCCAATTTGGAATTGGAACCGAGCCGAAACGCACCAACGCCTCTCCGCTTCGTCCGATTGCGAAAACAGAACGGATATTGCCGTTCCCCACGCCATTGGAGTAAAATTTAAATTTTGCCGGTTAACTAGCCACTTCCGGTCGATAGCTTTGTTTCAGTTGGCCAACCGGATTGGCCGATCTAAGACGAGACATTGAAACTGATTTTAATGTAATTAATTAAATACAAGCATTACATAAAAGGATTTAAACAAAATACGGTCCAATTGGTCCGTCAATTCAACACCGATTTAGACGAAACCACAGTTATTATGTTATTCTAACATGTAATGGTAAATTGCACAATATATAAAATAATATAAACATAAGTAAATGTCGGAAAAAGTCAAGAAAGAGGGAATGTGAGCACGACGGAATTGATGCCACATAACCCACATATGTTTATAACTGGTCAATCCGAAAAGGAAGCACAAATCCTACGCTCTCGAAATCTTACGCTCGTGTTTGCGCACACACTTTATTATGTCCTGCTCGGATTAGACTAGTCTCTATCGAAATGAACGCTATAACCGGAATTTGGCTACGAATTATCACCAATGCTGAAAAAAAACCTTAAAATCTCTACGCTAAGCACGACGCAAGGAGATCCACATAACGACAAATGATGAATCCGTACGGAAACGTTTGAGTATTTATCAGCGACTCAACTATGTTCCGCCACCCCTTCTCACTAGGTACAATATGTTTTTTACCACTCTTTGACCATTAATTCCGGTACCTACTACGATAAATAGCTATTCTACTGAAAATCTACTCGTTTAACTGTCTGGGTAGACCTGGTTTGAATACAAGTGGAGTGTGGCATCACAGACATTGCAGTATCAGGAAGAGGTAGTGCCATGCTGCATAGGAGGATGTAGTGCCATGCATGGTGCATGACATTACATCCTCCTATGCAACAGAATTAGGCCGGCAGCATCCGTTTACTCGTTTGCCCCCCCCTATTCTATATAAAAAAATCCCGGATACCTCCTAAATTCACTACATCGCACGTAAAATATTGATCGGTCTGTTCTAAGCAACATAAGTGACATCCTAAGGAAGTCCACTTAGTGTTCTAGCCTGTGCCTGTATATGCAGGCAGCAGAACTTACGTATAGCGCCACTGAACTTCCAAAAACGTATGAAATCTACTGCAAGAATCCAAACGAAATTTCATACCTTTCCATTGTTCCGTGGTAACGGGAACGACTTTCAGCTGTGACGTCATAAAATTACGGAACACGGTTAAAATATCAAAATGTTATTTTATACAATCAGACACATGACTCCATGGTAGAGGACATCACAGAGCGTGTTCAACTATGACGTCATAGGATTACAGAACACCATTCTAAATATAAAATGTGATTGTGCACAACCAGAGACACAAGTCTCGGTGGTAGAGGGCAGCACGTCGCGGGTGGGTGCGCCGGCTAATTGCGCCGCCGCGCCGCGACCCGTGACCGACAGTTAGTCGGGAGCGGCCCGCACTTATTACCATTGGACCAACACTGAACTGAATATTCTTAAATGAATCGCAAAATCTTCCATTCTGGTACTTGGGCAGTCGATCCTGGCTGCTCTCGTCGTTATACCATTCTTCCTCAAATTATAACTCAACATTATATTTTCGTTCCTAACATTAATAGACAGTATTAAACAGATTCTGTAACGCCTAAACCAAATAGTCCAGGAAAAGAATAGTCAATAAAAATGGGTCTGACATTAGTTTTCAAGGGACTGGGAAGTGAGAACAAAGTCAGTTCAAATTTAGTCATTATTTACGATGGATAATTACTACACTAGTTGAATTTTGGTACATACAATTTGTCATTTAAAATTTGATAAAAAAGTAGTGAAGTGTTTTTTTATGTACAAGGATTGACTCGCAATGAAAACGCCTCGTGGAACGATGGACACTTTGTATGACAAACGGTCACATGGAGATACATACAAGGTCACTTAGAGTTTTTCATGGACGTGAACGAGCTTGCTAAAATATTTTCTATTGTTTTTCCACTGGATGATAAATTTGTATCTGTTATATCAAAACTGTAAAAGTTATAAGTACCGTACCGATTATAATGAATTATTGTTTTGAGGATAAGCTCATATGCGAAATAATATTAGTGGCAGTAGGCGTATTTCGCATGTGAACCTTGCAACACAATTTCGAAAAACTGCGTATTTTATACAATATTTTTTTATAGTCTAGGGAGGGCAAACGAGTAATTGGGGCGTTTTTACGACTACCATCCACCATGAACATCCGCATCATATTGCCACCTGCTATTCACAAAGTGCACGAAGTATAGCACAGAAGATGTCTCTTTATACCGGTATCATGTGAGCGAGAGGTACCTTCCGGTCGTGCTGGCCCAGTTCCGCTGCAGTTCAACATGGCACTACCTCCAACTAAGATTAAATTACATACATCGCACAAATCATAAAAATCCAACCATGTATGCAGGTAATATTCTCAAATAGGTATATTAACTTATCCGTGTATGTAGTTTTATAACAATCGTTAAATAAATTGCGAGTAGTACAAAAGAACCGGTAAATAAAATTTAATTACACAAAAGTTTACATATTTATAAAAATATAATGTGAAAAGTGTAATACATACATATATTGTATTCAGTGATATATGAATGTACCTACACATAGCCAGTATATGACGGAATTAACGAGCTCGTTAATTACTTTAATAAAATGTAAACGAGCGTTTCAATTGAAATAAAAAGTGCTACACCCGCCCACTGACCACTCCTCCATATCGCACGCCCTGTTAGATCAGGTTTTATCTATTCATCGCCTTACTTTATAGATGTTATTACAGTTTTTTTAATATGTTAAACAGGCTTTAGAGTTGTGAAATCGGGACCCTACGAAGAGACCAATGGAATACATTTGTATCCTAATTTACTAGTAGGTACCCATTATAGGTTATACCCTTACTTATCGATCGTGATAAAAGCTGTCATTGGTTTTACAGTGATGCAAAACTTATTTTAAAAATATATATGGTGGCCAATAGAGTTTTTTTATAATATATTGCTAAATTCAGCGTCTAAGTTTAGGCTATTAAATCTGAAACTAGATTTCGATGAATGTACAATTCTTCTAAATCAAATCTTAATAAATTAATTAATATCTTTCAAAAGATGCTCCTTAATGCAGGCAAAAATTTGCATCGTATTGTGGCAAATCGAGAACCATAAATTCAGCACCTATTATTTTTTTTAATTTGGAAAACCACATTCTCGTATAAAGTAATAAAAGGCGCCAAAAAAAAAAAAATTCAAATTCACCTTCCCAATGGATTTTCGCAAATAATCTAGGAGTGAACAAATTGCTTGCATCGTACGGAGAAGGTCACCACGCGTGGTTAGCCCCGCGCCCGTCCGGCCAGGATGCCACTTACATTTTATGTGTTTTTTATACGCTGACATCACCCGAACACCGGATTACCATTAAAAGTAATGTCCGCGAGTTATGTGATATTTAATTGTTTCATATGTTACGGATGAATCAATAACCTCATCAATGAAACATCACTAAAACATTTTCAATCGTATATGGATTAGCAGATGATCTGGTGATAGATGATAACTCAGCTGGAATGTTTGTGTTATGAATGTCTAGTATGAAACATAGACTCGTTCACGGGGGTAAATTAGCTAGATCAAAACCTAGTAGAACTGTCTGAAATATCTGTAAATACCTAAAAAGTAATGTACTAATGCAGTGACTTATTGACTGTTCAGCCACAGCTGAAAGTACTGAACCCATCGGAATGTTATATCGTAGGGATTCTACAAGTGAATTTTATAAAAGTACTTCAAAGGTTGCTAGTTTGTGTGATTTCTTGTAAGAGGTAGTGCCATACTGCATTGCAGGGGAATTGGGCCGGCACGACCGGGTAGGTTCCTGCCGCTCGTGTGATACTGGCATAAAGTGGCATCTTGGGTGTCGCGTGTCGTGCGGTTTGTGAGCAACCGGTCGCCTATTGTGGGGAGGTTGAGGTGAGGAACTGAACTTAACGGGAAGTAAGACAAGAAAAACTTACAAACTGAAACGAACACCTGACGCCCTTCTAACCAGACTCTAGTATACAATCAGATAGTTGAATACCAGGACACAGATGTGCCCCACGGTTTCACCCTGCAAATCGAAGCTCTTTATATTTATGTTCGCTAAATCTCACCAAAATACGTTCAGCAGTTTGCCACGAATTAATAACAAATATTAGTATACATACATGTTAAAAAAAAATTAGTGGAGTGTAGCACCCTACTAATCTTAAAATCATAATATAATAAAAAACGGTTGGCCTGAATTATTTTATTAACTAGCGAACCTCCCCGGCCTCGCCCCTAAATAAATTATACACAAAAACCTTTCTCGGGAATCACTCTAACTATGAGCGAGAACCGCATCCGTACAAGTAGATTTTGAGAAAACTGATTACATACAGATAGGCAACTTTTGAGTACTTTGTTTTATAAAAAGTATAGATTAGAAGTAGAGACCCTCTATCGACATGCTCGTCTGCCCTCTTGGGATAAAAATCATACGCAATTTGATGGCAACACGGTTACGTAAGCCCAAATCGTATTAAAGAGCTCATTCTGCTGCGTGTGGGAGGAAATTTGACAGAAAGATAAATTCTATATAATTTATCAAACTATTGACGAGCGCTTAATAATATATACAGCATAGACTATGGACATCAAATTGCTCTTGAACAGTATATCAACATCAGAAAATATATTTTTTTCTTTCTTTGGTTATAGCTTTGCTAATAAATAATTACTTTTGATTTAACGTATGGAAGTATCCTTAAATGAACATACTCTTCACTCTTTTGATATACTTATATTAAAGGAGTAAATAGTTTGTTTGGTTGGACGCGATTTTTCAGGAACTATTGTTCCGATTCGAAAAAAAAACTGTAGGACATTTATTTAAAAGCTCTATAGGCCAAAGACCACCACAGCGGAGCGGAGTTACGCGAGTGATACCGCGGGGCACCACTAGTGGGTAAGTAAATCGGAACGCTATGGTCCAAGGTGCAGGACAGTGAGTATCAGAGAAGACATACCTAAGTGTTGTGATTGCATTGCAATTGGTATCGGAACCTCTACATCAATAGATGGTTACTTAAAACTTACGTAATGCATTTGGTGTAACCCAACCATAATTTATTTTCACTGCATTCTGCACAGCCTCATGGTATAGTATTAGCACGTGCAACCACAGTCGCGAGGTCCCGGGTTCGAGACCAGGGCCGGACCAACGTGTTATTGTGATTTTTCAAAGTCAGGAAGTAGGCGGTGTTACCCTACGCCTTACAGCTGCGGACAGCACGCGAAGCCGTCGGCGCCGAGCATGATTTTTCTCCGGTCCTGCCGGATTGCCGTACCATCGGAATAGGATAATGAGGGAATAGAGAGAGCACTTGTATCTGCACAAACAATTAAGCACTATAAAACGTACTGCGTCATTGGCTAGTCTGTATAGAGACCAACCGGTGACGAAAGTCGCCTAGGACGACACTACCATTATTTCTCGTTACCTTATCCTCATTAGGATCTTAATAGCAATCAAACCACTAGCTCGCTACAGTATTATATCAGTAAATATAATGTAGCTGTGAAGTAACGGTGCGGGGGTCGTTTGTTAAGGCCGTTAGCCGCGTGGGGTCCTGGGGTGGGGCTTGGTGTTTCCCAGATTATTCTGATCATACATCACATTGTCCGGGATTGGAATGTGCCCGAAGTGGCCATAGGCCTGTCACCTATGACATCATGGGCCACAGTACCTTGGCTAATCGTGGGTGTGCTAGTGTATCTACTGGACTTACAAGTTGTGGATATACTAGCACACCTCTGCGTACCTCTTCGGGGATAACAGGCGTGAAGGTACTTTTACGTTACTTTAAATAAATAATCTACTAGTTCGAAGTGTGCAGGTATTTACTAGCCTCCGTCCCGTCTTCGCACGAGTATAGTTACAAAATATGGTAAAAATCGTTGATTTACCAAAAATATAGAATTTAATTTCGGCCTCGTCAACATTTAACGTTACCAAGACAACAAATTTAATTTATGACAGAACAATGTCTTTCGGGACGGCCAGTTGCCAATAATTTCTGCAGCTATAAAAGGATGCAATGGGGTGACGCCTTGCTGCATAGGAGGATGTAAATGCAATGGAATTGAGCCGGCACGACCGGAGACCCCTCGCTCACTTGGTACCGCCGTAAAGTGATTTCTACGGTGTCGCGTTTCGTGCGGTTTGTGAGTAGCCGGTGGCCCACTGGAAGGGTGTATGATAGGAGGGCAACACATCTGCGAGCAATCATGCGAATGTCCATGGGCGTCGGTAGGGATCAAAAGGCTCCGAAGGCTCGTTTGCCACCTTATGCTATAAAATAAAAAAAAAAAAGTTACTTTAATTTTTTTCACAGCTTTGATTACACTATCGAATTTTTCATACTGATCTCGGACATTTTAGAAAATATTATTAAGCCCATGTTTATCAGTGATAATGTAGGAGTTTAGTGGTAAAAATATATTTCAAATAGATCGATCAAACAAATAACAATCAAAAATATTTATAATATTAGTATATATTGCAATATATATTGAGAGAGCCATCTGCGCGGGACATATTATAGTGCACCAGTGTTCGCGCAGGTGTCTGCGCCCTCTCTATTCCTTCATTCTCTTATTCCGGTGGGACGGCAGTCCGACACGACCGGTGAGAAATCAGGCGCAGGACCGACGGCTTAAGGTGCTCTCCGAGGCACGGGGTGGAATAACGCCAATTTCCAAACTCCGGACAGTTATTAGAATTTGAAAAATCCTAATAGCACTTTTTTTGTATGGTACTAGTTTTACCATTGTATATTGAGATATAATAATAAAGTACCAGTGTACTTTTTAGCCGTCTAAACACTTTTAACAAATTATAACAGAACATTAAGCCTACATCGTAAGCGTATTAGACAAGCATACTTGATATAATAAATACATTTTTTGTTCGCAAAACGAGATCCGACATCTCGATTAATCATCCAATATCGATGTGTGATCGACTAATGCTAGACAATTATTTTGACAGTCACATTCAGGGGTTAAGAAACTTCTATTTTAATTACCATGCTCTTAAGTCATTAGTAATAAGATTCAAATTCGATTGGTTTCAATTTATAGAGACGTTAAATAAATTTGTAATAATATGTACCGTTCGATTCATTCACAGGCGGGACTAACACGTGACTAGTGATTTAGCGCTAGACAAGCGATGTTGACTTGTAACCCTCTATCTTAAGGCTCAAAGTGTAAAATATGAGGATTACAATTAATTCATGTAATAAAAAACTATAAATTATTGCAAAATAGTTATCGTCATTTTAAATATAATTACAGTATATTTTAAATAATATTTATTTTTATAATGATTGCAAGATTAATGATAAGGACACGTCAGGCGGTCGAGATTTAATTTGATTGAAGCGAGAATTCAATCGACAGTTTGTGAAAGTAACTGTTAATGTAGAGTTCTTTATCAAAAGCTATTTGTACGCGATTAGCCAAGACCAACTTAGTATCGCGATATAGCCATATAACGTACATATAATATAATGTAATATAGTAATCAGGTAAATAATCTCTATAGAGAGTACGCGAAAAAATACGTAAAACATAGTTCTGCGTAATTTGGCAGTCTGTATCAGTCTACGTAACCGAAAACGTGGCTATCGTCACAGATTTATTAATCGCTTCTAACTAAATTCTGACTTAGGTAAGTGTAAGACACACATGTCACAGTAAGGCAGCGTGAAGTCACTAAGTCAATTTCTGTGAGAAAATCATAACCAATTACAACAAGTAATATTTATGTGATATAATATTTATTCTACCACAAAAGTATTTATGTTTTCGCGCCACAATGAGACCATTTCTTTAGTTATAGTTTTGCCCCTAACTGCAAATCATTTAACTAATGGTCTTAAAAGTGGACATTAAACTAAGCTCTACCACAGGGTACATACTCTTCAGATTTTGTCACCTAACAAAAAAATGGAAATTATCAGCTGTCATGTTCGGCGCGAAATATGTAAAAGTGCAGTTTCATGCGGCTGTTTGTTAAACATATCATAACAACTTGAAACATTATTATAAAATTCATCCAATTATTTCCATATAAGGATCATATAAAAAAATCTAAATTTGTTAAGTCATCATCACACAAGATTAAGGTGCGGGTAAGTCACATCGGGGGTCTAAATGTTGAAAGTCACGCATCCCAGCTAAACGAGTTACAAAAATTTAAATTAATTCTTTACATTTCAGAATATCGAATAAGCCAGACATGCTAACAGGCATATGTAACTATTTTATTATTAACTAGCTGTACCCACGGTTTCAGCCGCGTAAAGTCTATCCCAAGGGAACTATATTTTTTCTAATAGCCTACATACAGAAAACCACGGGTAAAATTTGCCGAATACATGTGCTATATTATTTAATACCGCGTAATGTATCCTCGCGTTCACAGAACAAAACTTATGGTCATCGGTGGACCATTTAAGGCTGATATCGAGGATGATGACAAAAGTTTTAAGATTATTCGTATATTTTGGACCCTTGTCTAGACGAGAGGCTGTTACTTCTTATAATCAATATTATGCATTTTAGGAAAAAATAGACATCATTGTTTTTTTTTTTACAATTGTTGTTGTTGTTGTTTTTGTAAGATTCGTCCTTACGGACAGGCTAATATCATATGGCCATACCGCTCGTCTTTAGTAGTTTATTTTTCTTTTGTTGTTTTATAAAGTATGCGTCTTTAGTTCGCCATTTTTTCCTTATTATGCTTTTTTTTTCAAGTTGTCACCATCTAATGTATTGTGTATTTGTGAGAGCCAGTTAGCAAAACTTTTTCTTCCTTATACACTTTAGGCAATGAAATATGATGCATACAGCCAGATTACAAACCGGTCAACGGGTTGTCCTAAAACTAGCAAGTGGACTATTACAAATGATGGAACGGTTAATAAGGTAGCACGTTTATCTTATTAAATGTCCAGCGCTCGAAGCCTCTGCGCAGTGATGGATATGCGAGCTTCAGATACCGTCGACAAATAATATTACTTAGTGTTGTTACCTTATTTAACATATCGACACTACTTTTACTCGTTCGTTGTTTGTTTGTGTTAGAAGAACAGATTAGAAATTGACACTTAACAGATATGATGTATTTTCACTTACATTATTATAAAGCAGTTATAATTACTCGAAGGCGAATAGCCCTATGCATTAAAATATTTGTACTGTGTTTTATAATTGTTCTGTATAATACTTATTGGAATTTTGTTCTCCACAAGTAGATATTTTAAAAAAATGATAATAATTATAACCGTACTATGAGACTTAGGTACTAATTTCACAATGAAAATAACAAATATAAGAAAGTGTTTGTTATGTTATTAAGGTGACTACATAAAAAGACTAATTTCTAACATCTACCGGAGCGTACACTTGGAAGTGGTGGGGCCTCTGATAAACACAGGAACATCACTAGTGCACGCGTAGCATACCGATACAATTAGCCGATATGAAACATCGGCAGCGCTAACTCCACATTCACCACATTTGTCATAGCCGACGCGTCGCCGACACTGCCCAGAGGAATGCCTATGATTGTGTTTTGGTATCAACTCTCCAAACATTCCATAACCACCTACGTCATACGTTTTAGGAGCTGAATTCATGTTATAAAATGCCCTCTACGTCAAATTATACTAACAGGTACGTCTTACTTTGGCTGTGTTGTTGATCAAATATAGACGTTACCTTTTGAGATGTAATAAGAGAAATAATAGTTTCAGTATTCAATTTTATAACTTACCTATTTGTAGCGCAAACAAACCCTTATCCTGTGTTTCTTACAGTAACTTATCTTATAAATTGTATTTATTTATAAGAACTTACACATCTAATAGTCTACTTTAACCGGTATTAACTTTCGATAGTAAAGTTATTATTAAAAATAGTTATAATAATAAAAACATATCTTGACGGCAGTTTCCTGATGGAGTGGGCAGAGCGGTATATACAGCCAATTAGTCCTTATAGTACTTAGCACATGGCTAGGCTGACGTGGTGTGTTAAATTCACAGATATTATTACTATTATTAGATTATTATTATAATTCCTTAAAACTCTTCTTATTATATATTTTACATAATTATTTAATTTAAGATTGTCTTGGAACAATCATTGCCCATGCTTGTTGCTACATTTTTAAAGTCCTGGTAATTTATGATATTTATTATCCTTGAAACTTGCACTTATATTTGAAAAGCACTTAATACACAGATTTTTTGTTCTGAGGTGTCAAGTCTAATTAGAACTCGCGGCCATCCATAGATTATATATATAAAACCCAACACCAGAGATCAGAGTTAAATATAATAAAAGTTTTTGTGAAATTAGCGACATTATTAAAAAACTATTAAAATTATTAAGAAGTGTATTTTATATGAAGAATACAATGATTTAACGTAAAAAATAAGAGTGTTGGTCTCGACGTGAATCGTTTTAAATCCTCTACATAGAAAGCTATTACTGAGAAGTGTTATCTGCTGGCGCGTCCATCTCTCATATTTGGACCGCACGGGAGGCCGAGGCGATAAGAGCGGATTAACTCAAACGATTTATCATTCCTTTTTTGTTCACTACTGTTCAACTATTAAGTCCTAGTAGAGTGCAACCGAGGCGCATTTTGAATTTAGAATTATTGCTTCTACACAGATGTTTTTTTTATTTTGGTACAAAATAAAATATGCAATTAAATAATAGCAAAATTTATTGAATAAAGTTGTTTTTGCAATTTGTTATTGGGTACTTACTTAATTTTGTTCAGCAGTGTTACGTCACAAAAAACAATACAAAATGTTTGGCACCACAATGTAGCCGTCAGACAACTGTGAGACATTAAGTTTGCTTTTTCGCGATTATCTTTATATCTGATCATTGATTAGGAGATGATAGGGGCAGCCGATCACAGCCAATCATAATTTTTAGTGACAACAAAAAAATTTAACTATACAACTATACAAATATAATCAAAGTTTTTATATATAAACTTATGATTTTTTTATAATTTAGTATGAATTTAAATTTTCGACTATCCAGAAACTTTTGGCGCTATCAGCAGCCGTCAGCTGCTAGTACCCATGGTCATAAGCTTATACATCATAGGGCAGTACAGACTTAACCATCATCTCTCCAAATACACCCAGTGGCACCGCCACTCTTCTTTTTTTCTCAGGGACCTACTACTGATTGGCGGCGCTTGACCAGCCTTAACAGTTCGAATGACTACGAAAGACTTTTTTGTCTTCAGGTTTAGGGAGACGCACCGCCACTCACAAACTACACTATGACAGCATCGCCTATACCACGTCCGTATTATATAAGCGCATGGAATATCCGCGCCGCGATGGCACGATTCGGCAATGACCTACCCCTTCAATCAAGAGATGTGGTCAATGTTCATACTAAAAAACTCATAGTATTGAAACTCAGCTAGATGTGAATGAACTGTGCACCTTGAGGGATTCCTGCTCGCGAATATAAAAGAACAATGCCCTATTGTGTTCGACGTCATACTTCGGAATATGGGTCGGCCGAAAACTGCTCAGCTGGTCGTGGGAGCGGGTGCCTTTGAATGCTGATCGCCAGTTCCCGTGTCGTATTACCGTTCTGACCTTTGATATACAAACACAATTAAAACACATACCGCCGTCTTCTAATCCCCAACAAAGGCACGCGAGTATTTTTTGTAACATAATTTTGTATTAATATAAACCTAAACTCGTTTTATATAGGTGTATTCGAGTCTTGAAAACAATTCATACGATTATTCGATGTTTTTGCGCTGGTAACGTCTTATGCATGATAATTATATATTTTATAGTTATTATACTTTATATGTAATTAACAAGGTTTACGTTTGAAAACTATAGAGATAAAACAATTATTAAGGAAGTAACTTGAAACTTCAAGGAGAACTACTGAAGTTTTGCGTACCAAGATACTACAAAGTTTTATTTCGATTCCATTAGAACCATACTCAACTTGATACTTATTTGATTATTTGCAATGCAAATTAATGAAGTGATCAGTCAATTAATGGTAAGTGACAGCTGAGATACATCCCCATTTTTTTGTGGACGCGGGGAAACCCCTTCACTGGCCCTGGGTTGGGTTCAGTGGTGTGTGGAGCTCGCGGCACATTATAGTAACGAATATCCACAAAAACCACCGCGTGTGCCATCACTCCCGCCTTTGGTGAGGTGCCCCGGAACAGAAAATCATCAGGGCACCTCGACGGCTAGTCAGCCCGATAAGGGACCGGCACCACCTCCACAGATGGGGTTGTCCCGCACCACAGGACAACCCCACTAACTATGGGACAGTGCAATGGGGCGAGGTTCCCGCCCTCATTGTTTTTTTGCTCTTTTGTCCCCTCTTCTTATAAGAGGGGTACAAAGAACGCCTCTTCCTCCTGCTCTATTATTTACGAGGGTGGTTTGAAAAGTAGGGCCCAACCAAGAAAGTAAAACACGTACCAAATCATTTATATTTTTATTTTTCTTCATAATGACCGTCAAGTTCGATGCACTTTTGCCATCTTCCATTTAAAGCATTTAGACCGTTGAAAAAAAAATGGTTCCTCCTTGAGTCAAAATATGCGTCTACAGCTATTTTGACCTTGTCCTTTGTCAAAAATCTGTAACCTCCCAAGTGCTTTCTTAGGTTAGGGAACAGAAAGAAGTCTGACGGTGCCGGATCAGGTGAATAAGGCGGATGCGGTAACAATTCAAAGCCACAATTGTGGATTACAGCCATTGATTGCACAGACGTGTGACCACGGGCGTTATCCTGATGGAACAGGCCTTTCTTCTGAGCATTCCTGGACGCTTTTCTTTTATTTCCTCTCGTAAACGACGTAGTAAGACACAGTAGGAACGGAGTTTATAGTCTGACCCCTTTCAGGATAATAAATCATAATCACACCCTTCGAGTCCCAGAATACTGAAGCCATTACCTTATTTGCCGACAAAATCGCCTGAGATTAGTTTGAAAAGTTAGGACTACTTCTAGGATTTTAAGTAGTTTATTTCTGATCTGCTTATATGGAAATGAAGTTAGTAATAAGTTATCATATTGTCGTGGCAGTTACATTCATGACATTTAGTATACTTGACACCATTAGGTGAAGATGACCACACATGGTCAGGACCATTAGGTTTATTATCATAAGACATAGTAGTAACTGCCACATAATCTATTCCTAGTGAGATAAGTATTGAGTTATCAATACACCTACTCTATTTTATTCCTATGTGTGACAATTATAATTCAAAGTTCAGTAAAGAGACAATTACACATGGCAAGGTTCACATGATCATAGTAAATTACTTATGCCAGTGGCATTAAATTTATTTATTTTATATTTCTTTACCATAAATTATTTATATGCAATTTGACTAAGTTTTAAGGCATGATCTCACATTGTTTTCCACATGTTACATACGTTGGGTTATTTCCTAGATTACCTAAGTTAACGTAGATCTTTGAAATGTTTAGTATTGCTGAAGATTGAACTTATATGAAAGAAGCTTCTAGTCTATTTAGATGTCACAAAAAATCCTGAGCGTAAAATATTTAAATGATTTTCTATAGGCTAAATGTAAAATTTATTTGCTATTTATCCCACTTTCAGGAGCAAGATAGCTGTGATTATAATTTTAGTGGAAGATGAATATGATGGACAAAATAATGCCATGAGAGAAACCTAGCAGTAAGCAGCTGTTTAAGAAAAATAAAAAACTGGATTCTTAAAAGATCAGTACAATTATTCTGTATAGATAACTATATCGATGTACCAAGTTCACTTAAAATGTGTTTGAAGTAAAAAATAAATAAAATATCATACCAAAAAGTATTTTTGTAAAAATCTACGAAGTCAATCATTAAAAGTTTTAAATATCTAACCTGTAACAGGCTGTTTATGCTTGATGTCTTTGCTTTTGAGGAATAAGCAAACGATGGCTAAGATATTCGGCGGCACTTTGTCGCGTAATAAATATGTGCATCTGAAATACTCTCTGTAAAATGGTTTCTACATATCGTGGTGTGAATCTGCATTCAATTTGAATGTTTTATTCTGGTAATTGCTGTGGATATTGTGTATTGTTTCACTTTACTATCTGTGAAAGTGTAATTCTTGAACCTTTTTTTAAGACAGTTTTCCAATTAATGTGGGTAACAAGAAATTTCTTTAAAATGTATGAATTTTCCCGCGAATAAAAAGTTTATAATAACCTAATCAGAAGAATAAGAAGCAGAATTTGCACTGGACCTAACTTTTTCAAGTGCCGTAAAACATTTATATAGACATTGAATTTTGTAATAATCTAAACTTTTTGTTGGAAACTCCCACATGTGACGTAAAATTTCAATCCATACGAACTCTGAACATTTTAAAGTTGGAATCGCTTGTGACTTAACATTTCCATCGATATGAACAGTAAAGAATATGAATTTGGTACCGGCGCAGATGACCTAAGTCCTAGCATTTCTATCAAAGCGAACAGTAAAAAATTCAAAATTGGAAAGCATAGAATGTGACCCAACATTTGTATCGATGTGAACGCCCTGCAGGAATCCGAGCGGGCCAACACAATGTGCCATTGTTTGTTTAGGCGATCCGCAATTATCTCGACCACCACGTGCTCGCTGCTCACTGCTCGCTTGTTTACCAATTGTTCTTATCTCGCATCTAGCGTCCTTGGGAGATTACAATTGACATCCGACGCTACGATTGTTTCTCCCATTGACGTATCTTTTACAACTTCATTGACGTGACTGCTGAGTGCTGATTCTGACAATGTGGCTTACATTTGATTTTGATTTAAGCGTCGCGTAGGTTTGATGAGAGGTTATATAATAGTGGAGAGATAGATAGATTCATAATTTATGTTTAATTTTAGAAAGTTTCCATAAGTATTTATAATGTGACAGTGTTTTTTGAATGTTATCGTCACTATCGCTAAGGGATGGTTTAAAAACCAGTTATGTTAATTAAGGAAAATTGCATAGAGATATCTGTAGAGATGTTTCAGTGATGATTTCCTACCGCCGTAAAGTGACATCTTCAGTGTCGTGTTTCGTGCGGTTTATGAATAGCCGGTGGTCCATTGAGGGGAGGGGGGAACCCATCGACATAGTAATTATGCGGATATTCATAGCCGTCGGTAGTCGTAAAAGGCTCCAATTTCTCGTTTGCCCTCCTAGTCTATAAAAAAAACAAATAAAGTGTTCACATATTTAGAGGATTTGCGGATTATTTGCCCAATATTTTATACAACCCTGCTATTTTACTATAATTTGTTACTCTATTTTTTACGGTTGTTTACAACACTCCCTGAGTTCCGAACGTGACAAAAGATATAGAGAGGTCACAGAAGCTAAGCACAGGAATGATTTTGAGGATACTTTCATTGTTAAGACGATAAATTTTTTTTTGTTAGGTACCCATGTGCAGAATTTATTGTTGGTCACAGAAAAAACAATCAATTCATAACATTTATTTGCATTCTTTTCTTCGTACAAACGTGCACTTTTTGCCTCTATTAAATTCTAAAATCCAATAAATCGTTTAAATTGGATATAATAAGATTTAGCGTTTAGTTTTCTTGCTGAGTACAGTCGGTTTCGAACAGGGTCGGTATCGCCAACTATTATAAATGCCACTGACCGCACGAGCAAATCGTGTCACGTTGAAGTAGGCCTACAATATTATCTAGACAAGAAGCCTTGTCGTTTAGCTCTGAACAGTTTAAAGTTAGGACTGGGTCACAAATGGTAATAACGGGAATGTGGTGACGGGACCGCTCGTGTATTCCGAACTTTATCACTTTGGTCTGACAGAGGCAATACAGTGCTAGATGTAATGAAGACAGCAGCGTACGTAGAAAACCATGAGCAATATAATTCGAATTTAGAATTTGAGATATTTTAAATTAAAAAAATAATAACGTCATTGCTAATAATTAAGCTAAGATTGCTTTAATTATAATTCAAGGACATTTGCACGACACTATGTGAGTCGTAAGGATTATATAATGTTAAATAAAGTGACAGATTGCTGCAAATAATTTTTAATAAACACTATTAAAAATGTTAGATAGAGGATTACTTTTATTTTCATCAGCGATGATTTCTTGCTATTCATTATACTTAAGTGTATGTATTTCACTGATAATACTTATTTATTGCTGCTTATGTCTGTTAAGATAAAAAGGCTTCGCTAGTCCGTTGAACTGTTTCGGCTCTTGCGTTAGCGATAACTACGAGTATGTGTCTATGAGTTTAGGATTGAAAAAAGTTTAGGCTGCTGTATGAAATGATATTGTCTTGTCTGACTGAAATTGAAGTCAGGGTTGCAGTGGTTAATAATGTTTTATAGGTACCTAAATGAAAAATAATGCAATCAACGATTACAAAAGCGATCTATATGTTTTTTTTTTACTCTCATGTCTGTCCATTACTGTGGCCATTGGAAACTCGCTTCATAGTTTTAGGCAAAGAAAAACGGGATGTACATATTGTTTTCTTTAAAAAATAAAGAACAAAATTTAGCTCTCAGACATAACTGGGCTCGTCTAAACCTTACAATTCTAAATAGGGTGCATGAAATTGAAGCGATTTGTTAATGTGTATACGTCAAGCATTAAAATTGCGAATACCGTTTAATCATTGTCGGGCACGTGACCTGAAAGGCTAATCTAGAGTAGGCTTTAAAAAGTCCAAAATCGTTCGCAGAACCGATCGAATTATCTTCCGAATGATTTTATGCGCGTGCGAGTGGTTTTACGATAGCAACAGTGTTGCCAAATGACTGCGCGCATGATTTATAGGAAGTTTCATGTGCAAACGGTGCGAACTGTGAGATTTTGAAATGGCAACATTTTGTACGCACTGACAATTTCGCTCGGTACTTTGTATGATCGGTGCTCCGTGTTTTATTGCGAATTTCTGTTGAAATTTGAATTAGTGCCTGGTGGGGCGTTAATCTACCTGTCAAGGTAATGCGCGCGTAATAAAACTTCGGCCGCTAAACGTTCCAGAGTTCTTTATCTCGGTGGTCTTACACTGATGCTGATATCTCGATTCTCCAATATATCTAACCTCAACTCGACGATCGAGTCGTGGTTTTAAGATTGTAATTTCGTAAACCGTTTGACAAAATAGAATATGCGAAATTATTATTTCGCTAGGCTTACCTTCACATAATTCCATCATTGATCGCATATATGATTATTATCTTATTTGAAAAAAAAAATGATAAATGATTATTATCTTTCTCTAATGCGAAATAATTCATCACACCTTCTATCGCGCTGTTTTAGACAATACTTATAGAACCACTGACTACATTTAAGTTTTTGCGTTTACAGAATAAAGAATACAATATATTGACGTGATGATGATGATGAGGCCTAAAGGAACCAAAACAAATAAGTATAAATTCTTATATTTGAAAAATTCAAAAAAGCTTTGGTTGGTAACGGCAATAGTTAAGTCGAATTAGCATGACCCTGTATTTTGTGACATAAAGACACCTAATCTTTGATACCATACTGTTGAATCAATATGTTGTTTTACAAAAAAGGATGAATGAAACACGATGGTTGACATCGAGCAAAAAAAACCTGTGTGATTAACCATGCAAGTCCAAGAAGTGCAGTAAAAATGGTATATATCACCATCTTTTATGTTTATCGGTGCAAGGATTTATATGAGCTTACGGGGTTATGACGTAAAGGTAATTTCTTCGACATGGCATCGAAGCCGTACCTAATCGGTGGAAAGGTGATCGTTCACCGCAGTTATAGCTTATACCTGGCTGTACCAACATGTACTAAAACACACGACCCGATATTTTCACGAGCCAGTATTTTCATTACACTTTATTTTAATTATTTGTACAGTTTGTACAGATTTTAACCTATACTTAAATAATTTAGAAATATGCACAAATAATTGTTTGTTAGCGGATCGCTGATTCCAAGTAATAGTCAGAATAAGGATGTCGTAAATATCAGGCTAAACGTAAAAAATACGATTCATCAGGTAGTCATGTACTTAACCCGAATTTCTATTTGAAAAAAAAAAAATATCGTACCATAGGTTATAAAAGACAATGTTTGATGGGTCTCTTTGCAGTCAGAAACCTTTTTTTTGTAATTGTAATGAAATTTTGTGAAATATTCAGCTCAAAAAATCTATTTAGGTCCTTACGTCACATTGCGGTACCTGCTGTGTGTAGCTTGTACCGATTACTTGAAAATATGAAATCGTATGACAGATTCTGCGTCCGTGTGTATCCGCAATAAACTGAGAAACATGACTCTGCCGCCGTTTTTGAACAAAATATTGTACGTTAATTTAACACAGGCCGGTGGGTCATTTATGGCGCAAACTTCCAACCATTTTGCTCTTTTTGACCCCCTTAGCACATTTGCGAAAGCATTCGCCATTTAAATTTCACAAAACTCTCGTAAAGTAGTAACAGAAATGGCGAGAACATTTAAATACTACCACGCGAATTTACCTAGACGTAAAAAATGAAAATTGATTGGTGGCATGCTGGCCCATGAATCTACAAGGGTTTCTACTATACACACCAGCCCACAGGGAATGTTATATTATTTATAGCTAATGAAAAAAATTTGAACAATTCTGAACGGCGGTCATAAATATGCCAGAGCACAGGCACTTTTGCGTACAAGAAACAAAAGGCTAGAAACCTTGTCCAGTTGTAAAGCATAACTAGTGTATGAAATGGTTCTTCTCGATGCAATAGTACGGTTAGCCACTAGCTTAGATTGTGTTCCACCAAAACTGTGCCTTCGCTGCTGCAGCATTGCCGTCCAGATTGCAGGTAGGTGGGCATAGTGCGCAATGGAAGTAGTTGATCCTCACTCAATTTTAAAAATGTTTGTGGAATAATTTATTTTTGGAAGAAGCCATTTTCCATAGACTAACAACAGCGGTTCCGTCGCTTATAGATTCCCGCCAAAAGTATTCATTTAAATGGTGTAAATTACGTATATTGATTAGGAATAATTACTATACGAAGAGGGGAGTATCTTTAAGAGGATGCTTATATGATAGACATAGGGCGAACACGAAGCCCTCGCTGCAACGTTGATCATATTGAATGGAAGTGTATTTCATCGTAAGTACATATTGAATGAACTTTTCGTAAGCATTTCATTCTTGGCAGCCAGTTTTATATATCGTTCATTGAAGCGAGATCAGTCTAAACAAGAGTCACGTTACCGTCCTCCGTGTTATAATTTACACGTATAAACATCAGCATTGATATTAAAATATGGCCGTGAGACCATGAAATCAGCCCGTGTATAATAAACTTAATGTATTTGCTATATCCACGTACTGTACGCATATGTACAAGCGGGACAGGCTCACAGCGAAATCCAAGTAGATTCACAGCTAAGTGGAACAGCTATGAGCCATTTTACGGTTTTAACATGCAGTCACACTTTATTGCATCTAAACACTATCATTTTGGTGTTTCCGGAAGGAGTAACTCGGTGAAAATGATCATTTTGAAGCCTTTTTTGTGAGGCAATAAATGCTGGCATATGGCTTATACATAAACTTATTGTTTCTTCTATTGTGGTTGTTGCATATATGACGACAATTCCCTGACTTTAATGCTGTAGGCTTCATCAGTATAACACTAAAAATTGAGCATCAATTCAACTTGCCGTTTCATTCGAGGGATACTCGCCAAGGTAAGCGTTTTTGTCCGCAGTGAATAAATGATGGACGGACAATTTAATTTAAAGTATTCGACTGCGTAGGCTTTTGTTAAAAAAAACTTAACATAACGGTTATACTTCCTCACCCTAGGGATGGAAGGGGGACAAACCGACGAAACAAACCATGTTTCGTCTCGGCAGGACTCGATAGCCTGAGGTGAAGTAGAAGCACTGGGGGAAGCCTATTGGTCTTTGTACCACTCTTATAAAAAGAGTAGACTAGAGAGCAAGAGCAGGAAGAGCACGGGGCAGAGGGCAAAATCTGACCCCGTTTAACTGTCACGAAGTTGGTTAGATTATTCTGTGATGCGGGACAAGCTCTCTGTGGCCTCGGTCCCTTAAACGGTCACGTCACAGGCTAATTATACGGCCCTGGTGTCTTTACGGAAGGCAGCAAAGATAGCACTGGCGGTGTTTATGATGGGTATTTGACACTACCACGAGCCGGACCCAGCACAAGGCCGATTACAAAGCCTAAATACGTTTCGCATCAACATACATATATGTAAACGAAGTCCACAAACTCTATCCATCTGTATGTAATAAATTTTCTCACGCACTACTTCTTTATGGAACCAGCTATCCGGCAACGCATCTGTGAATCCTCTGATGTTGCGGACGTCTATGGGCGTTTGTGATCACTTACAGGTGCCATAATTGCCGTTTGCCTCTTATGCTATAAAAAAACTCAAAATCTACTGAATGGATTTTGATTCGTATTTCAGAGCAATAGATAGTCATTTCGAAGAACGCTCTAGTGTATAATTTACTTATTGAATAACAGGCGAAGCCGCGGCGGATCGCTAGTAACTTATGAAATAGCTGTCTACACCAATTGAGCGGGTTCGAATAGGTATTTTCAAAATAATTTTGATTTGGTCGTCTGAAATCTGTAAATTTCTACTAATATTGAAACCGTACTACTTAACACGGAGCGTAATATGATTTTCCACATATGTTGTTATTATGAAGCGATTTTTTAATATGGTAATTTAAGATATTTACATAGATACAGCCAGATATAGCCTACACCATAAGCAAACAGCGTATGTAAGTAATTGCTCCAAATTATACAGTCTATTATAATCGCAGCGAGACCGTATCAATCAATTCAGTACGCCCAGAATTATTCCTCGTTAATACAATCGTAACCACTACGAAGTGAACTCGAATATAAGACATAACATCCTAACTCGATCGAATAAAAAAATTTATTGGGAAAACCACCAATTATGGTATAAGCATTTTATTGATATCATCATGATCACTTATTATTATGTATCATAACAATTTAGTTTGAACCCCTTTCAATTGACGCTAAGATGCTAATCCATTCTATATTACATTTTAGATTATTTAACAGTCAACGGTATAAGTGGATTGTTTTGGTACTACAAGCGCCGTGCAGAGTAATCAGCATTGATAAAATAAATACCTAGAGTAAGCTGTGTCACAATGTAGCGTAGTGTAGTGTACATTGATAGGTAAGTAAATCGACCTCATCACATGTCCTCAATCCTCCTTCAGTCGCATATTCACGTCTAGGTCTAAAAACAATATACTCACTTGTATTAAACATAATTTTAATGTTGTTTATTATTAACATTCTTATAATCAATTATTTTAAAACCCCCTAAAATCATTACACAGTACACAGGCCTTAATAGTCTAACAATTAACTAGATATAATTATTAAAAACAACAACCTATAAACACATTGTACCTACGACTAAGTTTCCTCTGACTCTAATATTTAAAAAAAAAAAACTTTACTTCCCCTTCCAAAGGACGAAAGTTCATTAGTACCAGACAGGAGAAAAAATATACTGTAATCGAAAATACATAGTTGTGTCTTAACATAATCGTAAATTGAAGAATCTGTCACTAACAAACCATGCTTGATTTATTTTATATTTTATAACAACATAGTTAATGATAAAATATTGATGCTTTCGTAAAAATACGAATACGTGACAGAACCTAACATAAAATTCTTTCTTTTGGGTAGGAGCCAAACGCTCACCTGACATCCGCAACACCAGAGGTCTCGCATATGCATTGTTTCCCTTGTGGAGACTAGTTGTTTACTATTAAGATATTTTAAATAAGTTATGTTTGTCGTAAGTATAGTAATTAATATAACGTAAAAGTTTAAAGTATGTTCTATAAATTAAACAATCTTCGATAATGATTAACAAAATTGAACTTTATTGTAGTTTATTATAAAGTTATTATTTCCTAGTCGACGTACAGTTAGTAATCATGGTTTGCGAGGTAATTGTCATTTTGCACACTGGCAAAGAAATTAAGCGTACTTCAGTAATGAGTAATTTACACCAGCACACAAACTATTAAATGAAAACGTCTTCACCGTGTACAAATGGAATGTGTTAAACCGTTTTGTTACACGCGTTGATGATGTCGTTGTCAGTGCAGGTGACACTGTCAAGGTATTGAAACACAACGCATAAAGGAACGGGTAAATTAATAGATACTAGGATAATCTTCCTTATACCTCTAGAGTATGCCTTCTCTGATTAAACATTCTCCTGTAATTTAATTACAGTTTAATTAATTAATCACGAGGATTGAGGAGTGTGGTCCAATAATCATCACTTGCTACACCACCTGTCCACAATATTAGCAAACAAAAGAAACGATATCAGTATTAATAAGATCTAGCAGTACAAAGGCTATCATTTATATATAAAATTATGTTTCATAAATAGATCCGCAGTACAAAATTACTAAGTCTGAATTTAAATAGCTCTATTAATAATTCATTTCTGCCTTCACCTACATGTCGTTAGCAATTAATAACGCAATATACAATAAAGAATACCACTCAATTAACAACTAAAACAATACCAAAATCATTGATAGTTTTAATTTGCGCTCAAGTCTAGGAAAGGTAGAAAATACAAGCATTACCTAGGTGTATTTACACGTATAGACTAGCTAATGGTTGTAATCGTAAATGTTATCGATTACCAGTTGATATAAGTTACGAGTATAATAATTGTTCACCATACAGTTTTCCTTAAATACCATTTTAATATATATAGGTTGTAATGAAATTGAATGCCTGTCATAATTCGGTACACAAATAACTAGGCGCAATATGTCCAGCAAAACGGATAGTGTGGTTGCGCTTTAAACAGAATGATATTATAACAATCCGTCGTCTATCGTACAATAAAAGCCGTGCACATATCTGTCGTCGTATTTAAAAACGATACATCACTAGTACAAATACAAGAACATTTTAACACTTAAGAGCATATTGGCGGCTAAACATGGCGAACTCTGAATAATAATGCATTTTGTATGCGACGCAGGTGAGCGCGGAGCCTCGCCCCGTATGGCCTGATGGGCTGATGGACTCAAGTGTCAAATAACAGTAATGAAAGCCCCCATTAATTATCACGTTTACTACTTTTAAATTGTTAAACCTTTTTGTTGTCCAATTACGTGAGAGTTAAAAAGATTTATTTTCCTAATATTGTTGGGAGCTCTTAATTACAATTAATTTTTTCATTGCAGATGAGGTGAAGAAATAGTATCAAGCACTACCGCCGGCTGTAGGACACGTTAATAGAGGATATGCAGGTGCGTCGTCGTCATTTACTTCTGTAGTTAAAGAATTTGTTAAGGACTATAAATTAATTATACTTGGCCATACTTATAATTATTAGTTAATAAATAATTCCAGAACCTAATGGGTTATAAGTATATAGTAAGCGTTAAAGTAGCAGTATTTCAATATCAGCCCTAACAAGTTATTGAAAGCTTAAAATATAAGACTTAATAAGCCAAGATGCACCTTTAGTCCAAATTAAATACAGACCAGCAACTAGAAAAAAATTCCAAGCATAACATCGAACGTTGCAATTTTTAAACGATATGTCAAACTTCACTTTTGTTCTATTTTCGAAATTAAAAATTAATTACTGGCTGGTTAGGCCTTTGTTAAAGCGGCCCATTCATGCGTCGTGAGTGGCATATGACGTGTGACGCGCGTCCGACGCACGATGCGTCGTGAATAGCGGCCCTTTGTATGCTCTTCTAAGGTGACAGGAACTTGTGTGTTAGACATTGTATAATGAACTAAAAATATGGGCGGCTGGTTTTTTGTCTCAGCAGGAATTCACTGGAATCCCCATAAGTAAACGCTATAATAGACTACTCGTATTTGTAAGTTGACACATCTCTTGCTACCCGCAGTATTTGCCAAATTTCTCGTTAGTAATTGGGAACATAAACATGTCATTTAGTTGAAGACGGCTGCGTAAAATTGGTATACTCGTTACATACATCGGAACAAGTAGAACTTTAGCTTCTGTTTTGAGTCTCCGTCTCGTTTCCTACATAACACGTTGTAACTCTTTAGTTAGTAAAAAATCAGACGTACGTAACAAGCGATCTACGTTTTAAAACATTAATTCATCTTGCAATATTATAAAAAGATATATACCTACTTTGGAACATATTTAATACTTATGCTGATGGTCTGACTGTAGCTTTATATTAGTTTTACTTACGTTTCTATTGCTAGAAAAAAAAAGCTACAAAAAAAAAACTTTAAAATAAGCAAGTAGGTATGTACTTTATGAATGCCAAGATAATCATTGACTTCTCTCATGTAAGCCAAACAACAAACGACATCTTACATATCTAATACCGCCACAAAGTGACTGCCATGCTGTCGCCTTTTTAGTTGCCAGTGGCCCATTGGGAGAAGGAGGGCAACACATCCGCATAATAATTACGTCGATGTCTATAGAGGTCAGTAGTTACTAAAAAGCTCCGACTAGTATTTTACCTCGTTGCACTACAAAAGAAAACATACGCTAAATACTTTTGTTGACTACGAGGCTGAGGACTTTGAAGTTAAAATAACATTAAACATTAAAATATTTCATTGGAATATTTGCATCTCATTACGAATTGCGTGACTGATAATAAAGGTTACACTAATTACGGCTTAAGGTCAAAATGATCTGCGAGCCTTGACTATTAATATGCTAAACCGCCATTATACGACTAGATACAGATATCAGATATCAGACGTGGAACCATTTAAGAACATTTCACTTGAACCTTATAGGTTATACACGATATTAGGTTCGGGAGTCTCAAGAGTAAGCTTATATTTTGATGTTATAAGTTTACGCGAATATTACTCATACATTGCAATAAAATATTTTTACGTATTTTATCGTAGTTTATTTCTTTATTGAACAAGCCCGACGCTTCAGAAGCATTACAGCAACCATGGTCACGGGTGGACGCACCAGTGACCGCGGTAGTTTTATTATAATAAGTCTATATTTGTTTAGCTCTTTCCTTTATCAGGACAGATCTGTGGGGCATGGAGAGTGTGCCAATCATCAGCTTGGATCTTGGGGATTTCCTCTTAGCATTTTTTGGAAGTCGCTCGTGAGTTTTTAAAGTATTTTGATTCAGACCCTTAATTTGAGGTTTTCGGCACTTAAGTGAAAGTAAAGATACTACTACTCGTTCCAAATAGGTAGAGAATATTGTGGAGATCTAAATAATGTTAAACCAAAATCAAGATCATTACAAAGGATGAAAAACGTGGAAAGAAACCACTCTGCTCATAATAGATCAGATAACCTTTCAGTTGAGAAGAAGAGTGTTAGTGCTATAAATATTTCTAGATATTTTATATTGTATTGCTTATTTACTGAACATGACATTTCCATCTAATGTGTCTCTGACAGCGGAATGTTCCTTAACAGCACATTTTCAGGTGTGGTACAAATATACTTACAGGCGAATTGATGATTTAACCCAAATGGAAGTCCATTTGGGTTAAATCCTATTCCTATTTTTTTTCCTATGGACAAAACTTTGTATCAAAAAATGTACCACAGATAGACTAAGAGACAAATTATCCGTTAATAACTTGCCTTACCAGTCCTTAAGTTAATAAAAAACCCTTACAGTCATAAGAAATTGAAGTCTTCGAATAATTGAGTGTGATCGACAGCTTATAGCGACCTGGGCATAAGCCGGGCAGATATACATAGGGAGGCATTTTTTGTTGTCAATGGAACGAACATATTACGTATAAACATTTCGTCGAATGCTTCTTTTCTTTATTACTAATTGTCTTAATGTGTCCTTACATTTGAGACATCCTGTAAATCATAAACAATATAGAGTATCAACTTTACCTACTTGTAACTGGTAGTAATGTAGTAATGGTGTAAGTAAATATACTTGTCTAATTAGACAAGTTGAAAAAATGCTTTCAAAAACCTGTGTGCATGTAATGTGTTTTCACATTTTACATAGATATGAACTATGTAACCTATGAAAGATGCAGTGTTGTTGAAATGCTAGGTACCTTCAGTATGTACAAACAAATGTTACTCAGGTCATAAAAGAGTTAGCGCCACTGACAGAGAACTAGACAACACTAGGTACTATCAATATCAGCACATTTAATTCTGCTGAATATTCAGTATACTCTAGGCATATCGGTGCAAGTTCTAAGTATTTGCATTCTAATTAGTTAGTACATCCGGGTTCAAAAAGCTCATGTCCAAAAAAAAAAGCAAACCCGACATATAAAATGGCATATACCTACACACAAACGAATAGAATTCAGCGCATAAATATGCAAATAGCATATTCAGACACTGTTTGATACAATGTGTTTGGAAAGTTTTTTTTGTCAGGTTGTACAGAACGAAGAAAGCAATGAGCATTCAGTCATTACACGGTCGAGTACATGCGAGCCCGCGGTACTCGCGTGTGCCTTTACATCCATAGATAATATAGGCCTTCGCGTAAACATCTTTAAAGAAAATATTTCCATACATTTCACACAGTGCGGTTGTGTACATTGTGATTTCATGATATAAAAATATCATAAAATTACAATCACACGCGGACAAGCTCTGATCAATACTCAAATAATAATACTAAAAATAATTCACTAGGCTAGTCAAAATGCTAATGCAATTAATTGACTAGGCTAGTCAAAATGCTAATGCAATTAAGTTAACCTTAAAATATATGTAGGTAATTGTATCAAAATCAGGATTGTATCTGCATCGGAACTTTTTCAATACCTACTAACAGATACAGTGATGTGCTCTTTTTATTGGTCTCAATGTACTCTATTACATTTGATCATCATAGTTATCAGCCCTTATCGGTCCACTGCTGGACATAGGCCTCTTTCAATGAATGCAAAGACGACCCATCTCATGCTACTTGCATCCATCTCGGACCGGCTACTGCGCGGAGATCGTCTTCCCATCTGGTGAACGGTCGACCAACACTTCTTTTTCCTAAACACGACCTCCACTTGAGAAACTTACTGGCCCATCTGCCATCTGTTGCATTTACTTAAATTTTTTATAATATCTCGTTACTTTCTAGGTATAGATATAATATTACTTGATACAATTCAAATGGAAATTAATTAATTTTTCACCGTGGTGGCAACCCTAGATGTACTGTAATAGCAAAATAACGGATATGTTTAATCTCAACACCTCTCTACGCGTCTTGTGACACTTACAAAACCAATGGTTACACTAATTTGAGCCCTATTTGCATAACTATAAGTGAGCTAACGGTTTCTGTGAGTACAATTTGATATTATATAGCATGGCCAGTTCTACGATCTCGTAATAAATAAGATTCGTTAAAGCGACCCCCATTCAAACCTCCCACTCGGTAAATGTTAACGGTACTGATTTTAGCGATCCGCAAAGAAATTTCAGTAACATGGATTATCGCCATTTAAACATTTGATACCTACCTACCTTTGTAATAGGAATGTACATACATATGATCGACATGATTAATATATTTTTACTAGCGATCCACACTGGCTTCGCCTGTAAATAACACGGGCCGGACAGCTACCATCCGAATCCGTTGATTAGATTTTGACAAAATCGATAACGTACAGACACGCGGCTTTTGGGAACTTAGTTATATAATTATAGATTAACATCAATTAAAACAGATGAAGGTAATGTGACTAATTATATAATGAAGATACCGACCTTCATGATAATACATAAATGATATATATCTCATCATCACCTGCGACTGCAGCCCTTTACCTTCCGCCCTTGATCTTTGCTCACTAAGGTAGAACATACCTAGATGATTTGCTCACTTAAAATATTTTAAGAATATACATAAAACTGTTTCTAGTATTAAAGGTGATAGGGATTTGATACTAGTCGGTGTGGAGTGACGTTATACTTAGCGACGTTGTGATGTTTATATATATATATATATATATATATATATATATATATATGTCCTTGAGTAGACGAGTATTTTAAATATCTATCACTTGCAATACAACCCGGCTTTGTTAGTCAAAAACGCGTCAAATTGATACCTTTCATAGTATTATATTATATTTTAGTGAATATAATGTAATATTTAATAAATTTAAATCTTGGGCTGTTCGTATAAAAAATTGTAGCCAATTATTACTTTTCGTGACGACGTCGAAAAAAATCAAGAATCAAGCGGCTCAAACGCTTGACGAACGCCTACGCATTGGTGTTCGAAAATTCAAAATCCGAGCTCATTTGCAATTCAAAATGGACGGCGAGTGACGTAGCAGGAAATCCAGTTTATTCCAATACTAAAAACATTTTTAACAACAAACTTATATAATGTATTTAATTAAAATAAAATATCCAATGTTAAATGTTTCATGAATTTAATGCTGGATGGTGCGCGTTTTATCATCACGTATTTTTCTACTCAAATGTGTCTGTCACATTACACATAGAATATGTCAATGATTGGTTTCGAAATAAGTTATCTAACTTGTTGTTGAAGTTCACAACAGTACAGTAGTATTATACTACTTAGTTAATATATGTTACATAATACTTATTTATATAAATCATTCAAGGTACATAGAATGATGCTATATTTAGTTCATACATACAGATAAGTTTTATATTATTATTTTTTCTGCGTACCTAAAAGTAAAGGTTCATCTTTATAATGAGTCAGGTAACTTTGAATGTTATTAATTAATTCAAGGTATATCTTTTTGAAAAAAATCTAGCGTATCACCATCATCATCAGCAGCATTCATCGGTTCATTTCTTGGCTAGGGGAACATCGTGATAGTAAAAAAATCAGGACAGCTTATTGGCAGTTCCCAGTTATATTGTTATAAGGGCACACATGTACAGATATACAACAACATATCTGAATTGTAATGGATTACGTAATTATTCAAGTTTATGTAAGCAAATAAATAATATAATTAATTAATTTATTGATTTAATTTAATGAATTAAAACTTTAATTACTGTAAATATTATATTTTATATCCTTATTTCGAAATCGAATAAAAAACGCTAGCAAAGAAGCTATTAAGACTACTCTGTCAGGCTTTATTTCACCATCGATATGGAGACACAATTAGTGTCGGGACAGTCAAAAGACCGATATCGATAAATTAACTCGACATTCGAAGACAAAACGCGATGCTATCACTCGCACCGCTTTTGCAGGGCACTCCTTTTAAAATTCAATTCTATCTCGCATCGGGGCGGTATAAAAGGACCATCGCTTTTAATGCTATCATGCGTTGATACGGCCACGCGGTTTTTTAAACTGACCAGTATACAGAAGCCGTGTCACTGCGTAGGTATTCTCAAATGTGAAATGTATGAACTTTATTAGAATCGATAAAAAATAATCAAATATACTTTAGGTTACCACTGTATTGTCTATTAGCTGTTAAAATTAAAATAAGGCTCAATTAACACACCTGTGAATATAGATACTTTACTCACACATTCCACAGCAAACACTAAAGATATTTTAAGAAGTGGAAGTGAAATTAAAATCTGGATAAAACTGCGTAGATATATGATACATCTTTAAAAATCTATAGATTATACCATAAACAATAGAATAAGTTATATTCAGTTTAGCCGAGGCTTAGAATAACTCTCTTAGTATATATACATGGCTGAGTTAAGCACTTGGGCACTATATGTGTGTAATATAATCTAGATGCAAATAAGCCTTTCCAGATAGGTTTAATATTCAACTTGGCATAGAATACAGCCCATCGCAAAAAAAACCGATAGAACAAACATCATTCTGAGTGTCATATTAATCGGATGAATTATATTTGCAGGATATATATAATCAGAATACTACATAAAAATATACTTTAAAACAAGTAATATCTTTATAATAATTAACTTGTTAGTATTTGTACAACCTCCAGTCTTAGAATGACGGTAGATAGTGATAAATAAGTTACCTGCATAACTACTTATTACAGAATAAACGTCTAATAATTAAGTGTCATGAGTAATTTATTCTTACTAACCACGCTAAGTAGACTCCCAGTTGTCAGTCTATATTTATACAATAAAAAGGTCCATTCATCAAGTCATTGTTGTATATTCTATCTTGGTTATGTAATATTACCTTCAGTAGTAATACGTACCTTCAGAGACAAGTTGTAGTAATTAACCTTCAGCAGGTAACAAGTGATAGTAGGTATGAGGTACCTTTGTAAAACACTACATAACATAATAATCAATAATAGAGTTGTAATGTCTAAAATTTTTTGAACAAGTGAAATGTGAATATATCCATATTCATAGAGAAATTAAGAATTGTAAATTTTACTTTACGTGCTGTTAGATGACCATAGAAAAATTTGAAACTGGGGCACATATATTCGAGTCTTGGTTACAGGTAAATACAATAACATCCATTGTCGCTTTCTATTTCTATATATTTTGACGGTATAATGTATCGACATTAATTCAATTCAACCCTATCAATATGGACATAAATGGTTTAATTCGTGCGCAAACGCAAGACGGCCATTGGTCGGTGGGCGCGTGCGTGATTGGCCGCTGTGCACGGGAGGACTTGGCGGCGATCACAAAGCGAACTGAGAGGCGGCAACCGAGCTACAGAGGCTGCAATTGTCAATTTACCTGTCCATTGGACACTATGAATATGGATGCGCACTGTTTATGCGCTCGCTCATTGACAGTATTCAAATGTTTCGAATATTTTAAGTCGGCGGTTTCATTTTTAATGCTGTCCCAATGTAATTTATAGTTTCGAGAATATCGCGTTGTAGTGCGCATGACAGGTTCCTGTATCATATTTATAAATTTATAGCTAGATATAAATGATGTACGGGTAAACATAGCGATGTAATGCTGATATTATTGTATATATGTTGTTTTATTGTCTATATTAACAGGCTCTGAAATTTCATTTATTGTATGATATTTAACAGGTTTCCAACAAATATGAAAATAAATGCAGAACGAACGATCCATGAGTAATAATATTATTTATATTTTTTTTAGAGTTCCATTCTACAATTAATTATTATGTTATAAATCCTGCATCTCTGCCGTCTACTCATCACCGGTCGAATTTTGAATGTTGATATTGAATTAACAATTTAAAAGAAAATTTAAAAAAAAAAGAGAAAAATAAACGTAATTCTTTTCAGGTACGAAAATCTCTAGACAATCTTTTCGACGATCTTGCGGATATTGGTATATTTTAGATATTAGTAGCCACGTAGAATTATTCGAGCCAACCCTTTGTCTCTTCGGAATTAAAAAAAAAACCTTTGTAGTCTGGCTGGGTGCGGTTCTCCGTTTAATAAATGTGACACATCCGAACATATTTAGACTCCTGTCCGTATTTACTTCTCGTTACAATTATCGTGCAATACTCACTGCATACTAATTTGCTTACACGGCTACAGTCGTAGGTCAGTGCTTGAGGCAAATCCTGTCTTACAAGAAGTACTCGCATTAAAAACATCCCACTACTTAATCAAATCATTGTCAGTTTGGTATGGAGTGGTGGCTTCTTTTCTGAGATCTAGTGTGATACACACGCTCCCATGGCAAGAGATGTGTACTAATAACTGATGGAATGACGAATGATCAACATCGCAAGTATCCGAGATAAACAACACAAATAAATAACATAGGAAGCACTTCTCCGTTTTTTTTAAACTCCTCTCATCGCAGTGGGCACGGAAACTAAAGTCTATTCCTGTAGCCTCAGCGGGATAATGTAATTGATTCGAATTTCTGTCGTTTACTTATGGATAAATCTTACCTATAAAATATTATGTCAATATCTCATAGCTATGTATATTAGGCAAATATGACTTATATATCACCGTTCTTCGATACTACTTCAGACAAAAATCTTAGAGTTTGGTAGTGGGGTTCGATCGAAGTCGTCACTTCTGGATGTTTTGGAAATGAGCTATCTGAGATACTAATTGTTATCCCATCGTTCATTCACAAATTTTTAATGGACATCAAGCTAAAATATTGACCAATAATTTTATTGATTGCATTGAATATGCGAATCCATCCACGTCGGTGGAGGCCGTCAAACATTAGTATTAAAATAATAGATTTATCCTTTTCTAGGTTTAAACAGTAATAGTTGCCGTTATATATTTTCAAAACCAAATAGATTGATATATTCTCCAAGTTTACTGACTTTAAAAACAACTGTCAAAATAATCAAGGATCTAGTCTTAGTTACATAAGATGTGTTCCAACTTCCAAAATGTTAATTATAAATTGTTAAACCTTTGATTCAATAAACAGGTGGCTGTTCGTTCATCTAATGACGATTATTACTATAATAATGATCAAAGAATTAATGTTTTTTCAACTACAGTAGCAGTGATTCATAGTCGGCAGGCCGCACGCGTCAGCGCTGGGGGACATTGTTTAAAGCTGCCAATGTAAATATACAATTAACATTTAACTGCTAGACAAGTGATTCAAGCGATATATCAGTCAGTATCATCATCTCGGTAACGATCACACACGTCTCAACGAAAGTCTATTTCTTTATAGTATAGGGGGGCAAACAAGAAATCGCTGCATTTTGACGACTACTGACACCCATAGACATAAGCATTACTTTTGTCATGTAGATTTGGGCTCCTTGTCTTCTTTCCTCCAATGGGCTACTCACAGGCCGCACAAAACATAGCATAGCTGTCACTTGACACCGCGAAAGGTACCTCCCCGGTAGTGCCAGTCCAATTCATCTGTAACGCAGCATAACACTTCCTCTTACAGAGATTATGAATAAGATCTACAAAAATAGACTACACTTACATACACGCAAGCACTGTTAATACGCGATAAGTCCTGCGAACTAAAGAAAAACCCCTGACAAGACAAAAAGATGTCAATCAAAGACTGACGGCTTATATCTATATAGGTAATTGAACAATCATTAATATTTAAAAGCGTGCCATGTACGTAAGCTGCCAAACTCAGCTCAATCGTTTATGGTAAGGCAGCTATTAAGAGATCCGAATACGTAACATTATATGATATATTTCGTTGATGAAATGATTATTACACATCGCAATACACCGCATCTGTACTGCGGTGTGTATTTAATCAAAGTGTGTATTTAATTAAAGATAACTCGTAGAACAACATTATTGATAAGATCAAAGTAAAAACAACTAAAGGTACGTTTTAATGGAGCAACACTAGTCCTATTCTAAAAATATACTAATAATACTGATTTTTTAAATTGGGTTTATGTGCAATATACTTTATAAAGTTTAAATTATTTAGAATAGGCAGCATTTAAAGTTTAGATAGGAAGATATATTTCCTACAATAAAGTAAGCAAAATTGTACACCAAAATACCGATTCTGAAAGTCTTAGAACAATCCCTTGATTCCTTACGAATTCTGGTGTAAATTCAATCGGCCCTCCGTTAAAATATTGTAACAGGAGAGGGGGCGTTCGAAGTGCTTGACTAATCGTTCGTCACACCAACTGAAGCGAAGCGCTGGTAACTGGCCACCGGGCACCGAAACCGTGACATTTTCGTGATTTCAACTCAACTTTTAAGTTCGGAAAGCTTTTGAAGCTATCGGTTTGTGGGCAAGGTAATAGAATTATTTGAAACATGATAACTTCTACAGTAGCTTGTACGCAAGGCTAGGAATAAGCATGATCTCTCATTGACTTGGTAAGTAAAGTAGTAACTGCAGGAAAAAAATGGATTTAGGTATTATATAAATTTGTGTCACGCACACTCTCATTCTGTTTTTATTGCTTTCGCTTTTCCTGATCTTTTTCATGTGCGCGTAAAACTTAGTTATGTAATAGTTTGATCAACTTAGACAAATTTTTTGGAACCATCTGATGGTGGAGAATGAAGTTAGACATAGGGCATCCATCTTGCGACATTTTATAGCACATGGGAGCTCTGCAATAACATAACGCAAAACCATCGTGTTTGGACTTGATTGATTAGTTTTGACAAGAGTCCCACATGACGTCTAATATCTAATGGGGTTCCTCCTGGATCGTGGTCATGGGAATTCCGTGATAAAATACCACAACTATTGTGTATGTACTCTTTCAATTTGTCTCAAAAAGTTCTTGACCATGATAATATTCTCAAAAATTGTTGTTTCTTAAAAGAAAACTACACTTGCTTTATTCTGGGTCGTATACCAATGCCAATTGGCCGCCAAAGTCGTAAAGTTAGCCACTAATGTGTCATGTTATGGAGGCACATAAAATCGATAGGTGAAAGAAATCGTTAAGCATGAGTAATAACGATTATCTTCTTGGAAAAGCATGACAACTTACCCACGTCAATAAATGTCACCAAAAGTATCCATCGACAAGGACCGACGAAGTCCGAACAAAGCCGAACACATACAAACATGGCCGCACGCATTCCGATTGCATCTAATAACCTCAAAATCAAATGCAAAATGGCGTATTGAAATCACGCCGCTTCGTTTAGCATTCCGACATGCCATAACAGAATACGCATTTTCATTTGGGGCTATTGTCTTCGTAGATATTAGTATTGATTTCAATAAATAAATTAATCGTATTCCATTGCAAATAGCATCAGTTTGGCACGCGCCATCATACGGCCGGTGAATTAATAAGTCCGCCATACATGTAAGGTATGTTTGGTTATTACTGATTTTATTTTGTTTGACTCATGTAGTTTGTACGTGTGCTAGGGCATTAACTTCTATGCGATTTTTATACACTACATATATGTAAGTCATTCGTTTTGTTCACATGCAAATTTATTTGAGCAAGCTCGGAATTTATTTGTCGTAACTCGTACCTGATCTAATTGATAAAACCGACAGTACCAGCAGGTATGGGTGCCTATTATAAAATGTATTGGTTTGTTTTACATATTTGCCTATAAAATGTAAAAGATTTTGTATTGTTAAGGGTTAAGTGCGGATATAGATCGATATTTAATGCAAACGGAACCGAGTTTCATAAACAGTTGTATATAAAACTTTGATGTAACCGTAATATCTTCATTGCACGTTCTTGAATATTATTGTGAAGCAGTTACTTACTATTGCTAAAGTGCTAAGTGACAAAGTAAATTTTGTTAAAAGATTATTTTTTCTATAGTCAAAACAAACTATAGTCATGTCAAAATGTATTGTAATTATCTTCCAATGTTATTTTGTAAGGTGAACCAGATATGTGGTACAGAAAGCTTTTTTTAACGGGCTTGGCCCATCACTCGTTCCCACCATTGCTATTCCTGTGTCGCCAGGATCGAGAATGACAACCGCTATGAACTCTTTAATATGATCGCAAGGAGCCCGAGAAATGATGACCAAGCCCATAATCATATTATAAGCCAGCAGATAAACATTTGAATAGTTCTCATATCTTATTTGATTTCTCCCCTCTGATGACACAAGAGCGGGGTCTACAACAGATACCGCATCATTTAGCCATTTATTTACTCTCTGGTAAACTAATATTTCTAATAGCCACAATTTAGAGGAAACCAATAGTGCAGGCAAAGGAAAATTCGATTCGAAAGGCCTCCGTATCCAAGGATACACGTGCCATACATTCCCCGAAACATTGCAAGGGCCAGTCGCAACTCTCATACGGGGCAAGAAATAAGTAAAATTATATTTCGAATGAGGTCATTGAGAATCTACATTCTAAGATAAAGCAAAGGAACTAGGATGATGTAGTGTAAAAGTCTAAAACATTATCTACGTCAAAATACTTTAAATTATTTAAATTTATATTATAACGAAAAAAAAGACAAATGATACATTTAATTAGAAGTAATGGCTTAAAAATTCGTTGCTTATTAATAACTTAAATGTAAACCCTTAATTTACATGTCGTGAATGGATAAAAGGAACTAAGACTTAATGTGTCACGTTACGAGTGTAGTCTAGACTTTGCCGGCGCGACGTAATTAAATCGTTTTGAAAAACAAACAGTTTTTCATTTGCACCAAACGTGTCAGGAATGAGGGATTAGATAATAAGGTTTGACGTCAGCCCGCAGCGGAATACAGTCGCCTGGAGAGGGAAATGTGGCTACATCCGAATTGGAGTCCATTATTCCTATGGTTAATTGACTCATCGGGTAGTTTCCTATTATTGTGTGCTATAGTATTAACTACAGAGTCTATACTCGTAGTGTAGTAACCTTTACATTTACGTAATGGGGCTTTGATTAATTATAAAATTTTGATATTTTTGTAAAGTGTAGGTATTTTAGGCCTTTTCTGAAATAGAATAATGGAATCGTACACAAGATACAGATGCATCCAGCTGGTCTAGCCATATCCTCTATAATTTTTTTAAATTTGTTTGAAACACACAAACTTGTGTATGAAGTAGGGACTTCCTTAGCAAAAGTATTGGAGTCTACTATCGTACGCTTTGGGTGCAATTTCCTCCCACGCACTACTACCTTATGGAGTCAGTTGCCCCCACTCGGTACCAATTTCCGGACTGACACCACCAAGGGGTTTTAAAAAACCGATTTGATTCATCTCTGAAAGGCCGGGAACGCGACTATGAGACCTCTGGTGTAGCGGAAGTTTGTGTGCGTTGGTGATGACTCAACACAAACTGCTCGTCTGCGCCCTATACTGAAATAAAAGATCTGGAATGGACACTAAGATCTTGCATTTTATAAATTCATCCTTAAAATAACTAATACACAGACCAACAACGAAAAAGAATTTTTAGGAACTTTACATGATAATTAGTATGATTATTGTTTGCTGAATATCCTATCGCAAAGTCCTATCACTCACCAATAGCACTAGATTCTACCACAAGATATATTCCACAGAATCCCAATCAACTGAAATTTTGTTCCTAAAAAGTTAAGGAACTTCATTATTCTAGAGCAATCTCTTGAAAATTTAATTACACTTTGACATACAAGACATTTATCGCAATCTGGAAGACATTGCCATATACTATTTCGAACAAAAAAAAAACAAGAAATGAACAATCTTAACAAAGCTAAAAGTGATTTAATAAAACCAACATTAAATCCGGATTCAGCTCTACAAAATAAATAAGAATACGGTATTTTAGTTTCAAAACTTTTTTTAAAACTGTTTTATTTGTCAGCCTGTGTTATATATAATATAACATTTGTTAGTATTTACTGTGCGACATAGATGTGATGGTGTTGAACATGTGTCTGGGATGCAAGTAGTAGCACGAAGATCGCTTGGTTTGGCGGTCATTGGAAGAAGATGTTTCTCATATCGGGATGCATCTCTCCTATCTGCGGGTGGGAGGGGCTTCAGTCCCTCTTTCGACCCAAAGCCTAGTCTCGTTGCCAGACGAGTACTCATAGCTATCCGTTGAAGAATTCTCTTCGCTTCCACTGCTTACGTTCTGGTCAGCAAAAAGAAGTGGACCTATGGCTGTTGATGATATATCACATCACAATTTGAAGATGAGATATGCGTGTTTGGTACGCAATCAGTGAGAATATAGACTTCTTTCCGTGTGTAAATCATTTTATTTTAAATCCCATGACCTTATATTTGTATAGGAGAGAATTTTTGTTACGCAATAGGTAAACTAAAATGAGATTCACAACTAACAATATTTTATTTCAAATGGCCGTCATATAAATTATACTAATCTGTCTTATAAAATATAAATCGAACCGAGCAGATCGGTTGTTAACAGCAAAGCGCTATCAATTTATTTCGCTATCAATCGATTCCGCGGTATCGATTAATTCACAATAATAATTTGTCGTCAGCACTCATAATATCTATCGGGTATTCGCCTACTTACTATGAAATAATGTATTCGACGCTCGAACCTTCGTAGCGGCACTGCGTAGGTGCTCACATACAGCGATCGATAGACCTTGATTATTTAATATTCTTGTTCCTGTTTTTTTTTCTCAAATAAATAGTCAGTTTTGGTAATTTTGTATTAATTGTTGCAATATTTAAAAATTAACCCACATTATTTAGAAACGAGATCTGACCCGACAAAATACATTGTTAATCGTCGACAATAACTCTTGACCCAAATGAATGTACTGTCACACGTCACTACCAATCTTTATCCTATCTCGACTCTCCTTCCTCGTAAAACACAGGAACCTAGAAATGAGTAGGTTAATGATGAAAACTTATTTATAATTTCTATATTTTAAGTAAATGGTCACTGAAATTGAAGTATGTTTAATTTAGGATTTTCCACAATGAGATTTGATTTTTCAAATCGTAGCGATGTAATTTTACCATAATTTCATAAAATAATAATAAAAGCATTAATATTCTAAAAATAGACACATATCTACAGCTTTAGGTACAAAAAGAATGTTACATTAAGCAGTTTTTACTGTAAAATAGGGACAATGTTGACTCTGCAATAATGGCCTCAAGCTCGGCATTTGCTGGCATGGCTGTCTGTCTACACCAATCTGACATGGACCCGTTTATAAACATTTTAGTTATTATAAAGAAATTAAATAATTTTATTGCAAGGTAAGATTCTTATTAAATCTAGACCACCCTATGGTTTTAATAATACAAAAAAATATCTTTGTTATTTGTAAAACGAAGTCCAAAAACTGTCTGTCAGTATGTGATCGATTCTCTCAAAATGTTTGAAAAGGATTTTCATGCAGATTTTACCCTTGAATATATCGTTTCGTCGGGAAGATTTTAGTGGATAATTTTATACACGGGTAAAACCGGGCGTATCGTTAGTAACTACAAAATTCAAATATCCATTAAACATAAGTAATACTTTAGTAGGTATCTAAGTAGTTTTAAAAATATTCACCATCCGTGCATTTTTTTCTACTGATTTATGATAAGTATCAAAACTCTTTAAAATTTCACAAGCACAATCAAAAGTTGGCTCAGTGTTATGGATATATAAATATAGTGAGACCAAGCAGTCGTGACCTTATTGCGTCTGTGACTCATAATCGAGGCGCGTGCGCAACTTTGAGGTTTTCGATTTTGCATGTGTCCCAACTGCACCGATTTTGGCAATTCTTTTTGTATTCATTAAATTCGGGACATATGAATGTATCATCGATTAATTCTGGTTCATGTCGGACATATTTATCTCATAACTATAAACTAAAATAGTCAGTGATCGTTTATTTGCGAACATCGCGTGGAAAATCTAATACTTCCAACGCCCGCAACCTCAATTGATGCAGATATGATTGGTCTCTTACTGATAGTCGAAAAACTGATGAGCCTGCAAGCTGCCAGGAAAGTATAAATTATATATTAATACTTATGTTATAAGTAACAATGAGTAAAAATAAGGTTTCATGAGTCTCTTGAAGTACTGAATTGAATTTCGTGCTGAACCACTTAATGGTCACTCATCCAATAGCCATCAATGATTGGCTGTGTGTTTATTTAAAGCTTTAGAATTTTTTATTGTTGGCACCCATTCAAAGCATTTTATCATAATGTATAATGTGGTGCCCCAATTTGGCTACAATAGAGCACTACCTCTGAGTTGTGCAATTTAAATATCTCTGTTATTTACTAAATGAAGAAAAAAATGGTCGAATTTAGTATAGGTCTGTATCACTACAGCAGATGACTTGTATCCTATTTAATTATTTAAAATCACAAGATTGAATCATGGAATAAAATAAATCAAAATGGCCGAATTCATAAACTTGATTTATTATTCGTATGTTACGCTTTATTGTAACTTCATTAATTCTGAATTCCATAAGGCTCATATCAAAAGAGGCTGGGTGACGGGTTTGACGCACAATTTGCCTAATTATACACTAGTTTGGTGTATTCTAGTTAATTATAGTCAGAAATGTCAAATGTAGTTGGATTAACGAGTCAATTATACGGCGACGTGGGTACGAGTGTTGTGCCCTATTATTGGGTAATTACACGGTACTAACCGATACCTAGTTAACAGTTGCGCATACATTGTAGAATATTAGATGAGGCAACACTGTCAATCACGTTAGAGGCTAGCAGATGGGCGAAATAATCTACGAAATTCAACTTATCTCAAGTCTTATTGAATAAAAGGTGGAATTTGATTTAAAACTTTGTAAAATGTGAATATTAGATGCTCGTTAGTAAATAGCGTAGTTTATGAACCTCCTCCGTGAAGTCGTTCAAAGTGATGTATATATATATATATATATATATATATATATATATATATATATATATATACACATATGTGTATATACAAATTTAACTTTATAGTACACATAAAATCTGCTTCGTGGCCTAGTGGTATGTTCAGCCACAGACATGAGGACCCGGGTAACAACTGTATCTTAAAAAAGTTAGGAAGTTAGGAAGTAGGCGGTGTTGCAGAGCTGTTGAGAGCACGTTAAGACCGTCGGTCCTGAGCCTGATTTTTCTCCGGTCGTGTCGGGTTGCCGTCCCATCACAATTGTACATTTACAGAATAGAGAGTGCCTGAACACGTGTCTCATAGTATGTCGCTCAGCGGGCTCTTCTCAATAAAGATGATCGCTGTAGCCGCCATTCTACATGGACGACACCTTTATTACACAGGAACACATACGTATGAGTATATAACTCTATACTGAGGTACAAAAGTTTGTCTTTAACTGCAGGCCTGATATATATTTCTTGCTTTCCTTCCGTTGTATGATACAAATATATGATCGCAGGCTCTACATACAATTTAATTTATTTGATATCTACAATTGATGACAAAAAACTATACGGAACGGGTAGATGACAACAAAAATGCTTATGGGCGTCGGTAGTAGTCAAAAGGCTCCAATTGTTAGTTTGCTCGTATACACTATAAGTTATTAAATACATTTAGAAAGAGGTAGGGCCATGCTGCATAACAGCGGAATTGGCACGACCGGGGAGGTATCTATTGCTCACATGATACAGGCGCACAGTGACATCTTCAGTGTCGTGTTTCGTGCTGTATGTGAGTAGTCGGTGGCCCATTAGGGGAATCAGGAAAAGAGTGCAACGCGCCGGCGTGGTAATTAAGCGGGTGTTCATGGGCGACGCTAATAGTAGAGACACTGGTTACATATTTAACCCCTATACTATAAAAAAAATGCTCAAACAGGAAGTGATGTCCCGGGTAATAATTGGGAAAAGGAACTTGTAATTGAGGATTCTATTCAGGTTACATTCCTTTGTGTGTCGCATAAGATTCATCTCGAAACATTCTGCGCAGATATTTTCCTCCGGGATAACCTCCCAAGTTGATAGGCGTCCATATCAGATTTTCATTTATAGTCAAACAAATTAAAATTGTAACGTGAACGGTCAATTATCAGCCTTATAGTCCAGACATAGGGTATCGACAGGTGCAGTGCCACAGTAGCGGCAGTCGTTATCAGATGTGACATACGGAATTAATTGTATTATTATTGTCGACGTGTTTAGAATTAATATTTGCCGGTCGGCCACTTTTTGTCCTGTTTCCGAGAACTTATTTTGTGGTTACATTACACTTGTAATGTTCGTGGAATTGTGTTGCATGTCTTGTCTAGTTGAAATGAAACCTGAATGTCGAATATTGGGCACTTTTCCATTCTCGTTCCAAATTCGAATGTCTAAGGAACATTATTTTGTATTATTCATACATTTGTAGATGATGTGAAATTCCATACACGTTGAAACATAAATGTAAAGGGTTTATTCATACATCTTTCAAAACTATAACAATCAAGAATTGAAGTATTATTATTAAAAAAAAAACTATTTTCTCTTGAATGGCTTCGTTTCTGTGAGATATCCGATAATTGTTCTATACAAACTTACTCAATTCGGAAGCTGTAACAGGCATTGTGGTTTAATCACTAAGGGATAGGGACTTCAATAGATAGGGCCGGGATATGTTACATCGACCCTATGATGTTGGTACGACATTCTGGCTTAAATTATATACAATAAGTGAAATAAAATAAGCAAGGTAAAATTTTGCTAGATTTCGAAAAATGAATGAAAATGAATGAAGGAATAATGATAGGCGGCATATAAACTACAAGTATTTGTTCGAGCTTTTCTTAAAGAATATTGATCATTACACGGTCTACATATACATATATACAT
>JAFELO010000903.1:366283-414969 GCA_017140195.1 Eumaeus atala
ATATATATAATATGGATAATAAATTCCTTTTCACTTAACAGTGTTGCTTAAACAACTTCAAACGCTTAAATATTCTACTCGTCCACCATTGTGTGTGTAAAGTGAGCTCCTACAAGCCACATCGAACCATTCAGGTTCCGTGTGCAACAAAAATTGTGATTTATTTCGTGTGTTTATACACATCAAGATAATATTACCATAAGTCGAAGTTGTCACCATATTTAGAGCGGCGTAAAAAGTTGCCATACTCCAAAAACGGATGGCGCTTGCAAGATCAGACCAAAACAGCTTTAGTGGGAAATACTTAAGATATGCCACTCTAGTGATTCTAATTACAAGCACCTACACCAGAGTTTGCATTGTTTGAGTGAAAGCTTCGACGCATTTTCGTCTTCAACTTCCGTTCACAGAGAGATTCACTTAGGCTTTATGATATGACCTTTGTTGTAAATTATATACAACTATATTTCCATACAAGAAGGCATGTCTATTAATTAAATTAAGAATGTTTTTTATTAAACTCGATTCTTAACATATTTGGTTATAATAATATTTAGAGATTTACGGCGCTAAGTTAAAATTGACACAGAAATGATTAGTGACGATGTCTATAGTAAGTGTCTTCAATTAATTCCAGATCCACCTTAGCAGCGTGGACTATCAACAATCCAAAAGAGACGGATTATTCAACAATTTATATTCATCTTCTTCTTCTTGCTAGCCTTACAGCGTTTCTATACCAGACGATATCGGGGTCGCACTCATTGGTGCATGGTGGGGTTCAACCACTCGTGTGGGAGTCCGAAGCGCTAATCACAAGACCAAAAGAATTGGGAAACTTACATTCACTATTACACTAAAATTAGATTATATCCGGGTAGCTGTAAGTAAGCTAGTTGAATGGCACCCAATGATGACGTTGCTAAAACTCGGACATATAGACCCAGACACATCTAGGTATACCTGGGCAGCACCCGCGAACATCTCATTACATGTCGGCCGAGTGTTTGTGGACAATACACTAATAACTGACTACACAGAACCTGTAAACGTCGCAATTGCCAAGGTCGCCCCGCATCATGACACGCGAGAATTTCTGCGCAGTCACGTGTATGTAGAGAACAAACTTATACGATCAATCAGGTATTATAATCATCAGCCGTACAACAGTAACCATTGAAGAGGCACTAAAGTAGGGTAGCTTTATGGAAAAAGCATATAGCTACCACGCGCTGTCGCATTTGACGCGGTTTGTGTCCTCACCATGGTTCAAGTCTTGTCGTAGCGTTGGGGCTCAGTAGCCTGGGGTGATCCGAGGCACCTCCGACGAAGCCAATTGAACCGAGGGGGTGGTTACTCTTTATACCCCTCTTATAAGAAGAGGGGATTAAAGAGCAGGAGAAGAAGCCCTCTTTGTACTCCTCTTATAAGAAGAGGGGACGAAAGAGCAACACGAGGCGGCGCTATTGCGCACGGGGCAAGGGCCGAGGATGAGAACCTAACGGCATTGCTCTGTTCCAAAGTAGGTGAAGTTGTCCAGTAGTGCGGGACAACCCCATCTGTGGAGCTGAATTCGGTCCCTTAGGGGGCTGACAAGCCGTCGAGATAGCCTGATGATTTGTTGTTCCAGAGCACCTCATCATAGGCGGCACTGATGGCCCTTGCGGTGGCTTTTGTGCATATTCGGCGCTATAATGTGCCGCGAGCCACACACACCACTGGAGTACACCCAGGGTCAGTGAAGGAGCGTAATTGCGTTCCTCCGCGTCAATAAAAAAAAATTGGTGCGGTTTGTATGTTTCCGGAGACACACTCGAAAGAAAAACGTGATTCTTGTTACAAACCCCTCGAGAATCTCCTATTGGGGCATCATCTGTGATGACTCATCACTCACCTGCTCTCCAATTACCTTATATATTGTCATTACCGCCATGCTCAATAACACGGCCCTTTTATAATTCGAAAAACTTCAAGACTGATAAACCAGCTAACAATCATATCTACAGTGTAGTGACTTATTTATTTTTCCCATTACTTTGCTAATTTATAAATACTCATCTTCAAGTGCTAGGTTTACTAGTTACGGTCCCACAGTATATCTACCAGTTACAAGATAATTAATATTTAAGAACCTCGTGTAGTAATCCATTTTACTCATTAGGTACTGTCTTAGGGTGTTAGTATATTATGAATGATAAAATATTTATAATTAATACCCTATCGAATATTATTAGATGGGCTATTCTTGTATATACCTAATCTGAATCTCGAAAAAGAGTGCAACGATTTTGATGAAATCTAGTATGCGAGGGGGTTTATAGGGCGATAACAAAATCTAGTTAAGTTTCATCTTTAGCAATGTCCTTTCATCCGTGTGTTCATGTGGTGACAAACTGCTACAGTATCATTAGAATGCAAAGGATAAATTTCGTTACCATCTACTTTTGTATAACTAACTGCTGAGACGGGAAATCGGGTGGTCCCGAAAGCAGAAGTCCCCGCTTCGAGTCCAGACAAGTCCAGACAGATTACCTTCCCTTTTTTCATTTCCTTACCTTGTGTGGTAATCTTTCATTGGGTTTCCTCAATTCATCCAGTCACCAACTCATGTATGATCTATACTTAATTGCCAACAAATTGAAAATAACCTCGAAATATTTTTAATTTCTTTCTATGGTCTTAACGCCATGGAGACATTGAAAAATTTGTTATTCATGAGAATTGAGATTAAAATTAAAATAGTTTTTTCCTGTCTGTGTTCATGTTTGTACAAGCATTACGAGTTAAAAACACAGTTGTATTGCTATAAACTTACTTTAAAATTGTTGTAAGTTTTACCTCAATGCGCCTCTTAGGACCTGAGAAAAATATTTGACAATAAAAAATAAATAGTTGTATCGTCGTCTGTCGATCGGTCGTCCTGGCGTGCATTGAAAGAGGCCTATGGCCAGCAGTGGACCGATAAGTAATACTGGCTGAAACGCAACCAACATTTTTATCACACGCGTAGCAACGTACGCGCCTCAAACAGGTTTACTAATTACATTATTAAAAAACCACTGATTTGTAAAATTTTATTAGATTACCAATTAATACCCCTGTGTTCTAGATATGCTAGATAATAACTTAATCAAGCTAATGGGACAAATATGGCGGACCAATGAGTGGCAGTTAGGAATTTTATAAATTACACGCATACTCACCACGCACAGGCATTTTTAAATTGTGTCTGTGTCACAAGTGATTTCTCACTGAAATCAATTATAATATAATTATTTGATAATTACGCGTTGTAATTTCTATATTGCGATTAACAATGTAATATTCACATGATGACTATTCCATATACTATTATTTCCTAGTTGGTAGGTTCCTATTCCATAGAAATATCGGAATGAGGTATACATAAATATATTATATTATATCCTTATTATAATATATCCTATATTCCGACAGAAAATACACATTGAAAATGGTTCTAGCAGTTTAGGGGAATTCGCGTGTTAATTTGCATATATGAAATTGAAGCTTTTGTAAAAGTTAATGTGTAATTGCTAAATTGCAGTGAAATCGGGCCAACGCGACGAAGAACGAAGGATTACACCGGCGTAAAATGATGAGAAATCCGGCAATTAATGTTACGCATAATATCTGTTTTAGACAGGGTAAAAAAAGCTTGAACACAAAATTACTCGGAAATTGTTTTTTTTATCACTTGTTTTCATAAAACTTTGTTGGTGTTATCCATAAGTATTGTATAGGCCCCGTTGGGTTTCTTACTACAAAAGGGGTCCTGCTTCGCCCGGGGCAGTCACTACTTTTGCTACTGAATCCGGCGCTGATGATGATAGGATGGCTCATATAATTATGTGCACTGAGTATGTACAGTGGCGTATAGTCAAGGATGTTTTTATCTCAGCTCCATATACGGTTTTCGTTATCACCAATTAATGTGAATGACCAAGGTCGGTACGTGATCGTTTTCGTGATCATGTTGATTATTCGGAGTTGGATATATCACGTTGTTCGGTGTATCAAGTTGGTATCATAATTTATGCAAGGAGTCGTCAGTTTTGCAAGCCACTTTGCAAGGCCACATTTTTGCAAGTTATGAAGACGCGTTTAAAACACTAGTGTCAGTTGGTAGCTAGGTAGCAAAGGACGTGTAAGGGTTGATGATAATGGAATAAGTTGGTTGAGCTCATTTACTTAGATGTGTTCATTTGCTATGCTGCATTACCATTGAATTGGGCCAGCACGACCGGGTAGGTAAGTCCCGCCCGTATGACGACGCCGTTAAGTGATAGCTACGCTGTCGCGTTTCCTGTGGATTGCGAGTAGCCGGTGGCTGAAGAAAATCAAATTTCGAGTTGATTTTGATATATACAAAAAATAATTAACCATGCTGAGATAAAGTTAACAAACTTACTTTGACAATTCACTCGAGTAACAAAACATTATTTTGGCTTTTACTAATTTTTATCACGGATAATTTCCTCACATCCTATGAAATGTATTATCACTTACTTATATTTATGAATGATAACCGCAAATAAATATGTTATATTCTTCCGTTTTTATACGCCCACATTGATCTATAGAATGCTCATTAGCGGTGGTCTCTTAACGTAGGATTGGTCCGCAAGTTTGCGGCAGCTCAACGGGCTATTGAACGTGCTATGTTGGGTGTTTCTCCGTCCGACAAAATTCTTAACGAAGTCATAAGGCAGAGAACTAAAGTGTCCGGTATCACGCGACGAATAAGCTTGCTGAAGTGGCAATGGGCCGGTCACACACTCAGAAGAACAGATGGGCCAGGAAGGCTCTGGAGTGGAGGCCGCGTTTAGGAAGACGAAGTGTTAGTCGATCGTCCACCAGGTGGGAAGACGATCTCCGTGCAACAAAAATTATGATTGAAATTCAAATCATACCTAAGCAGCGAAAATGTAAGTAGGTGCGTCTCACCTGATACCGCCCTAAAGTGTCACCTACGGTGTCGCGTTTTGCACGGTTTGTGTGTAGCCGGTGGCCCATTGGTGGGAGGGTCAAGGGGAGGGCGACGCACCTATACTACCTATACCTATATGCCACAACATACCAAAGATTGCAAGTTGTTTATAATTTACTTGAGATAGAGATATATGGGAAAACCGGAGACTTATTTACGCAAATAGGCTGAGGTCACGAGTAAAGGTTCACTTAACTTCAATTAGTGCAGAGCAAAATAAATATACAATACTAACTGCTTCTTCAGCTTGGACGTAATTACTGTACATGATGCGTTGCCCTCCCCCCGCCACCACGATGGGCCACTGGCTGCTCACACACTGCACGATAGCGACTCCGTAGATGTCACTCTACGGCGGTATCATGTGAGCGAGAGGTACCTCCCCGATCGTGCCGGTCCAATTCCGCTGCAATATAGCATGGCACTAAGTCCTACTAGTTGAGCAACAAACATCTATCCAAACTTTCCCCCTTGTAACATTAGTGAGGTTCATTAATTTCTCTAGAAATCGATATTATTTATTTCCGAACAAATTTATTAAAGTATACTGATATAGATTTTAATCTGAAATAACAGAACATTTACTTCATTGTACATTAATAGGTCATGTTTCGGCCCCGTAGGTCGTCACGGGGAGAACGCATTGAATGAAGACTTTCGTCTTCAAGCTCTCTTTTCCATAATACAATATATAAATAGTTATAAATATTTCTTCTCTCTATGGTTGGCCTTGTTAAATTAAGTTTAAGATCTGAAATGGAATGCAAGTCCACCTGTTGAGATTTAAATAAGACTGAGATCAGAATACGACCAACCCAACAGACATAACATATGTCCGCATGTACGAGTACATACTCGTATGTAGTTATGTATATTTATTTATTTCCTTATAATTTTAAAACATTTCATCATAATTTCATCGTATGGTTGGAGATACGAACCGTGTTCATTGTCTATCGACTTACGACGTCACTCTAACCTCGTTCAAATATTTCGTACAGATTAATCCGATTAAGAAACCTCCGATTTTAGTGATGCACAAATAATATTAAATTTAAATTCTCTGTGCATAAGAATTATAAAATCACAACACTAGCGCCTGTATCACATGTGACACATACGCCACTGGTAATCCCATATTTTGGCTGATAAAACCATACACCATTACTCACTGGTAACGCATGAATAATAGTTGGCCGACGCACCAACCGCACTTACACGCCAAAACTACACTGCTCGCACCAAACCTAACCGTAGCCAACCGTAATAAAGTCTAACCGAGTGGAAAAATTATTTGGTCATTATTCAGCTATGATTGTCGGTTATGCTTACTATTTACGGGTCTACGGTTGTGTTTTTTTTTTAGTTTTATTTCATTAAGCGCGATACCATCGAGCCACCCACGCGCTCGCTGTAATGACTTGCCATATCTGACCTCTGTACGGGGACAGTCAAAGGCTAAAGTGCTTAGCGTACCGTTAGACGGAGTAATTAAAACAACTTCGATTCATACGAGTCGTTCAGCGGGTTTTGTTAAGTCACTTATATGGATATCTTGATGAGGCATAGAAGATTGCATTATAATAGCAAAACATTTTTTATAGTATAGGGGGACAAAGGAGCAATCAGAGCCTTTCAACGACTATTGGTGCCCAGGAAATGATAGCATAATTATGACGATGCTTCCCCCCCACCACACCAATGGGCCACCGACTACACATGTCCCGCACGAAACACGATACCGTAGGTGTCACTTTACGGCGGTATCAAGTGAGCGAGTGGTATTTCCCCGATCGTGCTGGCCCAATACCGTTGCAAGAAGGATGTATTGTCATGCACTATGCATGGTGTTAAAACGAAGGAACTACACTGCTCGTTTGCTTAAACTAAGAATGCAAAAGATATATTAGGTTTGGACCTTGAGGAAAGTTGTAGATATGAAAAAAATAATAACTAATTCTTTCTGTCGCATATTGCTACATTGTATTCGCAGGTACCTTTCAAAGTTACAAATAATTAGGCTTTACATTAGTCACTAACCATATCATGCTAGTGACTAGATCCTTCTGCATAATCATCATCTTAAGCCAATATTTATTCCATAACTCCTTCTTATGTGTATATACAACTTTAATGCATACAAGTGTGTCTCGCAATGGAACTATAATTAGATCTATAGTAATGTTTCTATATGTAACAAATCTGCTATTAACATTTGATACTAGTGAACCGTAAGTGTTCTCCGCACACTTGTACTGGTTACATTACACTCATTGCGTAGCGGAGTCGAGTTCACGTCCTCCGGCGAGCTGCACCGGAGAAAGTTATAAGGTCGCTAATTACTACACCGACGCACCACGACTGCTCCCTCCCAGGCGCTCCGCAGTTGTCCAACCCATCTGCGCATGGCACGAGTCACTAAATAACTGCCAATGTTATGAGTACTCTTCGCCGAATTGAACAGACTGTCGTTAAATGTCTGTAGAGGGCTAGTTGTTAGGCAATGCCGAAGGATACATTTCACAAGAGTATCCGTAGATACTGGATCACTATTATCACCACATTCGTCTAATGCGAAGCGCCCCGTTGCAAACTACCTAGGAAGAGGTAGTGCCATGCTGCATAGAAGGAAGTAGTGTCATGCATAGTGCATGGACACTACATCATCCTGTGCAACGGAATTGGGCCGGCACGACCGGGGAGGTACCGCTCGCTCAAATAATACCGCCGTAAAGTGACATCTTCAGTGTTGCGTTTCGTGCGGTTTGTGAGTAGCCGATGGCCCATTGGGGGGGAGGAGGTGGACAACGCATCGGCACAGTAATTAAGTCCACTCTGATGAACACGAACAGCAGTTAGTATTGTATATTTATCTTGCTCTGTACTGATTGAAATTAAGTGAACCTATACTCGTGGCCTCAGCCTATTTGCGTAAACAATTCTTCGGTTTTCCCATATATCTCTATGTCAAGTAATAGTGTGGATGTACATGGGCGTCGGTAGTCATAAAAAGGCGCCGATTGCTCGTTTGCCTCCCTATTCTATTAAAAAAGAAAACAAAAAAAACCCTGAGATAACTGGTGAGAATCCACTGCAGGTTTTACGTACAAGCAAAAATTTCATGAGCCGATTTTTGGCAAATTATATTTCCCTTTGTACGAAAGGTCTGTCTTTATGCTACAAATTTTCAAATCAATTTTGAACCTTGAACTCTGTGCATTCAGAGACCACTGATCATATTTTTTGTATGCTGATCACTGATAAGGGAGGCTCGCGAGAGCCCAGAGACCTATTTATTTATTTATTTTCTTTTATTGACGTGGCCATGCGGAACATCTGTGGACTTTTGATGACATATAGTTTTTTTTTTAAATTGAAAATAACGTTGCAATTATTCGATGTAAATAAAAATTCAAGGCAAATCGAAATCATTAGAGCGAGTCTTATCAATACTAGACGATGGTCATAAAAAGTGGGACGTGACCAGCCTCCCACGCTGTCTCGTCGTGCTTCATGACGGTGACCTAATGGTAGTTGCCAGTACAAGTTGTACCATGTCAATGTAATGAAGTCATCTTGAACGATTTCGTCCAAAAGTCTTCATCATAAGAGCCCGTTTAACTGCTAACATTATTTTGAAGCATGGACCAAAGGGTAGGGCAGAGAACATCTATGGTACGGGACCTCCACTCCAGATACATCCCTTATTTTTCTATCGACAGATTTCTTTGCCGTACGTGGTTTTCTTTATCGATACCCAATTGAGCATATTAGGTATTAGTTATTTAATGTTGGACCACATAAAATTAGGGTGGGCGATACCACAGCCATGAAAATTAGTCGTTACCATTTTAAGAATTAATAACACTGTCGTGCACTTTTGTGCCCAAACACATATACTACAATCGAAGTAATAACTATTTAAAAATATGTTGATCGAAGAAGAAAATACTTGCTTTTCTGTTCATTTTTATATATTTTAGTGTATTTTCTTTTCTGTTCTTGTTTAATATTATAAACGCACTGTATTTTATGAGCCGTATAATATCTTGGAATAAGTATATATGTATGACAGTGTACTTGGTAGCATCTTTGTCAATCAATTTTGATCAATTTAAATAAGACTCTTAATTAAATAAAAATCTATATATCTCAATGTAAGTGAATGTATATTCTAATAAGGAATAAAGTTATTTAAACCTACAACAAAGAAAACGTGCGTGAGCACACAGTCCTGCCTGACGTTCAGCCGGCCACTCAGACTCTGCTAATGTATGAAATATAATTTTATTGCGTTGGTTGCAGCTACCAAGATATAGATTAAGAGCCTGGATCATTCCCAAAGGTGGGTCGATGCAACCGTGATGGGCCGGCACGACCTGTTTTACAGTGACTGCTATGCTTGTCGTGTTGTGCGGTTTGTGCGTGTCGCTACGCAGTAGATATTATGCAAATAGCCTTCACACAGAAATTCTTCACACACTGGCATGACTAGTAAGGTACCTCTCGCTGACAAGACACCCCAGTTTGTGAGTAGCCGGTGGTGCATTTGGATATGGGCGTCAAATGTCATCAAAATTCTCAGGTGGTACGTCCCTGCATACTATAAAAAACACGTGTGTACTAAATTAAAAGCGGTTGAATCTCATCGTAATAACTTGACTGCTTTATATCTTTTACGAAGTCCATAGAGCTGGTCAAGTAGCTTCACGGTTTGCCGCCTGGTGTTACTTGTGATCAATTAGCCCGATACTTCTTATTACACTGGAATTTCCTACCGTTTATGTAAAAAGTTGACGGGCTTTATCTACAGATCGATGACGATGCTAACTTACTGTGTTGTTATACAATTAGCTTTCTATAATATAGGTATATTAAGTTATCAAAAAGTTGATATAGTTGGGGCAGTAAACTAAGAACTGAGTATTGGTGACAAGAAACTATAAGATTACTTTAAAGCTTATTTTAATTCAAGCTTCTGCAAGAGGTTGTGCCTTTTTTAATTACAATTAATTACATACACTTATTAATTTTGCTACAGGGTAGTATAACACTGTAGCCAAATTAGGCCTACACGATTCCTATCTATAGGTTTGAATTACAAATATAATAAAACTGTGGAGTTTTTTTTTTACTTAACTCTGAAATTACAAGTCGTATTTGAAGAAATATGTATGTTATAGCTAAAAAGGTTACAGGCTATATACCACGACGTTACGATTGTTAGGGCTGGAGACAGAGGGTAATGCTAGTAGTTAATACGATATGGAAAAATGAGTAGATACATAATATAATAATACTAGCCTTCGTAATACCGGATCGGCTACTGCACCCCACCTGTTCGACCTCGATTACAAACTTCGTTACAGTTTCAAATGGAAATCATTTGCAACATATCTACAGAAACCACGGTATAAACTTTTAAGTACCCACTTCTATAACATTCTAGATATTGATGGACGACGACCATCCGCACTATCGCGTCGCCTTTAAATGAATTAAATGTAAAGACTCGCTCTTCTATCTGCCAGATAGTGCTTGAGTTATTTACTCCATTGCTAGAAGAGAAATCGGAAAAGTTCACGTGTATACTGCGGTTTCAGTCATTCGGTCCTATGGGATCCAACGTGGTATGCGAATATACTCTACTGAAGTTTGCTCAACTAAAACCATGGTTTTAGTGTTTTTAACTTAACTGAGGTGACCTGGGTCAATCAGCGACATGGCACCTCGGCAACTGGCCAGTCCTTTAAAAGGGACCGGACTATTCCAGCAATGGTCTTTTCCGACCCCTCAAGTATAGAATCGCGGCCCTCATTAATGGCGTTAGCAACGCGAGGGTTACCTTGTATTATCACAATGAATCGCGTAAATTTTAGAAATCAATAAACGCAGCATTCTTTAGAGGTAAATCTTTGTAGACAGAGGAGATGTTTTATAAACGACTGGTGTTGTTACTGGAATTTTGTTAATAAATTATAGGGTTATGGTTGCACCCGTAAAAGGCACATTGTTTGTGGCTTGCAAACGCATTACAAATCCACAACACGAAAACGAAAATATCAGAGTCTTGACCTGTAAACTTGAAACCATGACTCAGGCGGTGAATTCTAACACTTTACTCACTAGGCCTGGAGAGTCATCAAATGTGTTCTGTAATTATGTCTCTCCAGGGCTTCTTAATACTTTCAATATGGCAACAAATGAGCGATGATGATTAAGCATACTTAAACGATGGAAACCGAATTATTGATTTTAAAAAGTTTTTAGGCCTTCTATGTTGTTTGGGATTTTCGTGGTTACAGAAATATCTAGAGAAAACATAATTATATTTTGTAATAAGATGACAAATGCGATTTTGTAATTTATGTCTTTTATTCACCATAGTGGCATAAGTTCGATCGATTTTATAACGTCAAATGTATTTGCCAAATGTGCAGATGGCCTTAGTAAAAAAAACATGTAACCATAATGAATATTGTATACTAAATTTAGATATCGATTGAATGGTTATAACCAAATGTAACCGCACCGTATGGAAATCAAGTCCTTAATTAATCATATTAGCATTTATCAGATGACGCGAGAGTTTGTCGTTTTATATCCTTTTTAGCTCTACTCGAGACATACTCAGAATATTTGGAACTCCTCGTGTCTAGTGAGGTTTTTGTACCTTACCGTTTCGTTACTAAGTATTAGGAACATAGAGTGACATCGTTTTGGTATTTATTTGTAGATTTACTTTCGGTGGTATCTTGACGGGGATAAAGTATAAATATGGTGCTAGCAACCTAATTTACCTTTAAAGACATCTGTGAACTTAGACACGTACTCGTGGTCTAGTGATATTTGTTGTCGTTGTTCAGATACAAAATGACCTCTTAGCCTAATTTCGGCTACGGCCATCTCTATAGATACTAACCAACCGCGCGGGACATAACATTCGCATAGACGATTTACGCACAGACACAAGTGCATTCTCTATTCCCTCGTGTATACTGCACAACAATAACTTTTGTCCGACCGACTCGGTAGGTAGGTAGTCGAACCCAGGACGTAATGACCTATGGTTGACCATGTCCGCAACTACATCATGAGTCAGTCTACTAACGGTAGGTATAGCAATTTAAACTAAATATCGAAGGCAACACCTACTTTAAAGCGTATGTTTAACGTCGTTTGTATTTAGATTTTAGAATAAGGAATTTCATACAGAATGCGTAAACGCAATCACGATCGCGGCGCAGGCTATTAAATTACACAAGGAGTTTAGAAGGTAAATATCCAATAATGAGGTAATAATACCTTCTAGATACTTTCTTATCGATAAAGGCGAAAGGAGCTATCGATCTTTCGTTTTTTACCTTGCAAACTTGTTATTATAACAATGTTGTCGATAAAAATCTGATGTAATTAACAAATATACAGAACATTTACTGATAAAATTCAGATATAATTAACAAAAATACGTCTTCTACATAACATTCTGACTTACCTAGCATTTTACTTAAGTCTGCGTTGTGTAGATCCGGGTTTTCATCTGCCAGTTTCTTTCTCTCCACCTTTGCCCACACCATGAAGGCGTTCATGGGTCTCCGTATTCTGGCCTCTTTCAGCGCTTTGGCCTGGCCCATTTTGGTGGTAAACGGCGCCCGTGCGTACTGCTGAGTGGAATAGTCCCTTGACGTGTCGTAGGGACTTCTATATTCATACTGGGCGCGGTACGCCATGTCTACGCTGTAGGGTAGAGAGGACCAGACGACCAACTCGGGGCTGGTGGGGTCCTGCCCGGAGTCGGTGCTGTTCTCCACCGCTCCCTGCACGTATTGCTCGTAGCTCCTGTGGTAGGTGGGTGGCGATTCGATGCCTGCCCCGCCTGAGTCCATCATGCTGAAAGAAAAATAAAAGATTAAACTATACATATATTCGACAAGAATGATGCAATCTGGAATTCCAGTAGTTTGTTCGATGTCCCCATCATGGTTCAAGCCTCGTCGTGACGGTGGGGCGCAGTAGCCTGTGTGAATACAGACACCTTAGGCGAAGCCAATTGAACCGAGGGGGGCTACTCTTTGTACACCCTCTAATAAGAAGTGAAGATTAAAGAATAAGAGGACGAAGCGCCTTAGCGCATAGGGCAAGGTCGCCCCAATACACTGCCCCAAAGTTGGTGGAGTTCTCCTGGGGACAACCCTTCTGTGGAGGTGGAGTCGATTCCTTAGTAGACTGACTAGTCGTCGTGGAGCCCTGATAATGTGCAGTTCTAGGGCTTCACACCAAAGCCGGCAAATATTAATGAATAATTATTGTAATAGTTTCTCGATGCAGTCCCGATGATAAAAGTAATACAAGAATAAATAAGCTATTGCTATTGATCTGTAGAGGCTAAGTGTTATAAGTAAGTTGCCTATACTGTGTCTACTGAGGCGAACTGTAATAGCTGGAGATCGTCCTGGTTTCACCAAAAGTAGAGGACCGGCTGCGGACCGACGACCTGTCGATGACAATGAAAAGCGAAGGGAACTGTGATACCAGTTCCCTTCGTTTCTCTTCACCTGCGTTTACCTATCGGCACAGGCTCACTGGTGCAATATATTCTGGTAAGCAGACCTTGTCTTGGCAAAATTTATACAGCTTGCTCTTCTTTGACGTACTTTTATCCTTATTTTATATACTCCTCACTCGTACTTGAAGAAACGTCAAAAAACCTAAGTGCTAAACTTTAAATAGTGACTCTATGTCTCTCTGATCTCCGTTCAACCCGTTCCCGTAACGGACTCGTCACACAATCACTAGCTCGCTCCCCAAGTTTTACTAAAAAATATCCCGCTGTACATTGTAGAAAAAACTTGTCGCGACAAATTTAACACAAGTCAACATATGTCCGGTACTAAAACAACTACCATTGAAGTCCTGAGGATAATTTTACAGCAACACAGTAGCGAATAACTAAACTAATAGTCAAATGAAATGCGTGCACCATGTAATAATACAGTGAACAAGCAATTGGTGTCCTATACCACAGTTGTGAAAGCGGACGTCGTGTTCAGGGAATTGTAAAAATCTGCAAGCGGGTGTCGGCTTGCCGTGCCGCGTACGAGGAACGAGACCATTACGATATCAGGGAACCGAGTAAACCGACGCCCATCTCCGATGGCTAGTTAATCGATGCTTAGTTGATAGCATTAGATGCGCGAGGATATTGACAATACTGGGTACTGTTACTGATCTATGTCTGTGCATGATATTAATGCTAACAGAATAAGGAGGGTACGAATTTCGACTGTTCGTCTGTCTGTGTGCTTGTACATGCATCATCTAGAAACATTTGTATCAATTGTGATACGGTTGTAGTTGTATTTTTGAATGTTTAACATAAAACTGAGAGTTGAATCTGTTATAGATACATATCAGTGAACGTCGGCCATGGAGAAATCAAGTTCAGGACCTGTTGCTCCCTACATTAACCTTAACATACTTTTTTCTGGATACGCGTGTAACTATTTTCTGTCTCGACATTGTTATTTAGCCATTAAAAAATCTGACAAACACTTTTTTGCTCCGTGTTCGAACCTGGAACCTCGTAACCTGTGCACAATGCTTTCCACTAGACCATCGAGGCTAATAATATAAATGCATCGCTTAGAACCTGAGACATAGTCTAAACTAAATGTGCCCTGCGGCTTCACCCATGAGATATTAATCCCAAGAAATGTAAAAAGGAATGTATCCCGAGAAAGGTTAAATCTTCTTCGGGTTACAAAATATTTTTGTGTCCAGATTGCCAAATTTCATCCATGTTAGTAGTTTTTTCGTGAAAGAATAATAGACATAGGCACATACAAACTTTCACATAAAATAGTAGGATAAGCAGAATGTATAGCGCGCGAAGTAGCGGGCACAGCTAGCTACAAATAAGTTTCTAATTAAACTCCAGTCATATAGAAGCGTGTAATTCAAGTCCGCTTTACCTACCACACGTAGCTAGTATCACGCCACACAGTGAGTAACTCGACGCGATTCCGAATTTAAAGGAAAGCGCGCGCGCACTCGACACCGCGGTTTCCCGGAACGCCGCTAGAGGCGCCACCGTGTGGGAATTGCGTATTGTTCGCGCGATTTCTCCGCGAATGCTTTTTATATCGCGAAATTATATAAATATATTATATGGAGATTGTATAGAAAGCTAAAATGAGACGATGAAGAAAACAGTTTAAACACACTAAGCAGCAATAGGTAGGTATAGTACTGAACTCGGGAGGTTTACAATTGGACTGTATGATTTTTTGTATCTATGTATTTTACATGATTACGTCGTCATTTGAGAACGGATTTTAAAAATTCGTTCTTGTCTTAAAGTGTACTCCCGTCCGTCCCATCGCCACAAAATCAGTATAATCTCATGTGTCTGAGCTGATGTTGGAAGGTGCAGCTCTTGGACTTTTTTTTTATAATATAGAGCGGAAAACTAGCAATTAGAGCCTGAGAACGACTACTGACGACCATAGACATACGCATTACTGTTGTCATGCAGATGCCTTGCTTTCCTTTCCTCCTACCCTTCAAAGGTTACTCACAAACCGGCCGACACGAGACGATGCGACTGCAACGCAGCAATAACGACATGTTATGAAGATGAATATAACCAAGCAAGCGCTTAAATATTAAAATATTGTCGCTCATACTCGCAGGGATATTTGACCTTTATGTATTAGACTTTAAGGTCTAAAATTGACTATGTTGTCATCGGATCGTAAAGAGGCAATTCCTCATGTCGCCCGCGTCGCGTAACATTAACAAAATATGTGACATTCGATAGTAAAGTGCGACTAAATATGTGAACCGATCAAATGTAAGACTTATTATTAATTACTGTAAGGCGGTTATTGAATAATGTTGTAATTAATAAGATATTGAAAATTCTAAGTAACTCAAACTAACCTCTGCGTGAATCACTCCTCAAGGGTCTCTAAAATGAGCGACAGAGCCCAAGGAGGGGGCAAAATGTGTAGTCAGGTATATATGTGTATAGGTATACAGATGCATTGTCCTTTTTCACCTTATGATTTCACCCAAAGGGCCATCATGACTTTAATTTTTTATTTATGATTACATCTTCTTAAACCCATCCTTATCCCGTGTCTATATCAGGTGGGTTACCTAATCTAGGAGATTGCACGAGGGCGCCAGTTTATACACAGAGCGACTGCCATCTGACCTCTGTAACCAAGAAGGGAAACCAGGCCCCATCCTAGTTTAAGTCGTATTCAAATACACGGATCCGGGTTTCCTCACGATGTATTCCTTCGCCGTTAGAGCACTCAGAATGTGTGCTTAAGTTAGAAAAACTCATTGACACAAGGCCGGGATAGAAACTGGACTACCCGAGTGGAGCCCCAAGTTGCTAACCACTAGACGATGAGCCCGACGTTTCAGAAGCTTAAAGAAAGTAAAAGTAGTTTTATTGTAAAGAAAAACAAGTAAAAGTAATTTTATTGTAATGACTAACATTCGCGTAAACTTAAGACATCAATTTTTATAAAAATAGTTAATATTCATCGAGTGATAACCACTGATGCTAGTAAGTACAAATAATCATTCATCTTGTGTAGAGCCTCAGGAATTCCAGTAGTTCCAGAATTCCAAGCGTGTTCGTATTTGATTATTTACTTAGCACAGATACCCGTAACTGCTTAACGTTGGCTTCAGTTTAACGAAGTTTTTGCCTGTCATCAGCAGCTGAACATGTGATGATGAGTCAACCATCACCGGCTTAAGGCTTCCACGCCGCAATCAGGCGAGCACTGCACGGAGATCCCCAGTCTTGACTCCACATGACGGACGTTATCTATGCACTTATAGTGTACACACATACTCGTAAAGCCTACGTATTCGTCTCTCTTTGACGTCATCACAGTTTGACCCACGAAGGGACTGTAATGTGTTTGCGCACGAAATACGAATAAAACCCATTAGTTAGAGGTTTTTACGACTACATAAACATCCTCACAACGACTATGCAGATATACACTTCCCTCCTTTCCCCTCTCCTCCAATGGGCCACCGGCTACACACAAACCGCACGAGACGCGACACCGATGATATCACTTTACGCCGGGATCATATCTATCGTGACAGGCCAATTCCGCTGCAATGCGTCATGGCGCTACCCCTTACTAATCCTTCTCCTCTCACATGGTACCGCCTTCAAAGCATTGGGTATGCTGACGGGTTTCGTGCAGTTTCTAAGTGGCTTCGTACTGTTGCTGAGATGGATACCGTTAATAGGCGTCAGTTTTTCTCTGTCCCTTATGGTAAAAGAAAACCTCGTAAATCTTCCCTGGCTCAGTATCACACAGGAGGATTTGAGGCTTATAATGGAGGGGGGTCTACATGTCTACATCAGGCACTCAAAAACACCTCGATTACTTAAACTACAGTGTTAATGAAATTACAGAATTATTCCTGTAACGCTTATAACGTTTCTGTTTATGCCCTTTCGAAACTGCTACTAATTCTACACACTTATGAAGTATGTGTGTTTAATTCGCAGTTGCAGCTTATAAGTTTACTCAGCAGGAAAGAGACGGTAAGAAAGGAAAAGACTATGTTCATGCCAATCTAAACCTTATTGGCCGTAACAGTTATTAACACATATTTTTCAAAGTAGACTTTATTTCTGTTTCAGTGCAAAAACAGAAATTATAAACAGTTTGCAATAAGCTTTGTTAGGTTACCACTAAAGTCCCTGGTCAGTGTTAAGAGGACACAATCGTTCCTATATCTATTTATCTCATCGGACCCGTAAGTATGATGAGTGTGTGCCGCTTCTGCACGAGGAGTCTTAGGTAAATATAAGAAGATAACATCATCCTATAATTATCTGTACGCGTCTACAAAAAACCTATCGCGTGTCGCATTTACTTAGCAGTTGCAAAATGGCAGACCGATTTACAAAGGGGTAATTGTAAATAATTATTATAATTATTAACATTAATACTTGTTTTTAGTGTTAACTAAGTTCCATATTTATGAATAAAAATATAAATGTTAACATTTTTTTATGACACTAGTATAATCTAGACTTGAATAGTCATTCAGAGTAATAATCTACATAATCTAGTAGTACTAAGCGGCTGACTGTATCTTATAAATCTTCACTCTTTATCCTTCTTTTGCTATTGACAAACGTGGCCGCTACGCCCTAGCCAACATTTTAGAGATATGTATATTATATGTTATATTTATATTTAATATGTCGTAGTATGAAGAGTCTTCTCAACCGGCGTATTTGTATGAAGTTAATAATTGTTTTTTTTTTTTAAGCTGAACAGTTGTTGATGGAGCGAAGAGAAACCCGGATTACTATGAATGCTTAGATTACGTTGGAGGAAGGAGCTAGGTTTGGGATAGGAGGGATCATCGACCCCCACCTTTTCCGCAGATGGGATAGATGCATTGATATGAGAGAACTCCGCCTGACGCCAGGTTGTCTACAACTAGACCTCGGGGCTCGCAAGACAATAGTGATGTTAGCTTAACGGCAAGTAAATATGAAAATATTCCATCATTGACGTAATTATTTATACGCTAACGTCAACAGGCCACCCGCTAGAGGCAATTGTTTCTGATGTTTCTCATGTAAACATAAATAAAAAACATAACGAGCTAGAAAATGCATTCCTTACAGCTGTTCGAACAATGAAAAACGGTACGTTCACAAGCTGTACCGCGTGATTGGCGGGCCTGGTGCCAACGATGGAAAAGGAAATTCTTGTTCCTAATTTGAAAGTTTATTTCTTTATTTACCGCCTATACTATCAGTAATTAATATTTAATTTAAAAAAATTGAAAGAAATATGTTCTAAAGCGCTTCTCAAGTGACAGATGAACAAGAACGTAAACGAAGCAAGCGCGGTAAAGCGTTACGTCTTAATTCGTCACTTATGTGGCTAATTCGTACTACCGTACTATGAATTAAAACGCAACCGAAGCGAACACAAAATTTTATGTGACCTGGCACGATAACCAAGGGGGCAAACAAGAGATTTTAAGGTGACCTGGCATATAACATTTTCTGACGAAGATTATATTTTCTTAAATATCCATATTCTTAAAATGTTTTATCAAACGACTACCTATGGTATAAACACTTCTATTTAACTGTTTAGCCTGGGACACTACTACATGGTATCGCCATATTCCCAACAATTTGTCAGACGTGTTGTCCCCACAAACCACGACAGCATGGCTGTCATGTGAGGGAGAGGTACCGTCCCGGTCATGCCGGCCCAATTCGACAGCAGCATGGCACTACGTAGTCGAATGCTATTAGATTCTATAAAGTTTGACCGTATCTCACAACCGCACGTCAAGCATATCGCGCCTATAATCAGACATCGATAGAAGTGAGTCCTTTCTACTCGCGCAAGCCAGATGCGGTTGTATTGCAGCACAAACAATAATTTGATCAATCATCGTAACGTCCAGTTACACATGAAAGTAGTGTGCGCTCATATTTTTTCTCATTTACAGGGGTGATGCGCTTACATTATTTTCAAAGCAACGCGCAAGACAATAGCTATTGTTGACGAAACGATCTGTCAGCGTTCCGAGTAGGATCTGCGAGTGAAATCGCCAGCCCGCCACTCGATTCTTCTCTCGATACAATCGATTTTGATGATCAAACCCTCTTCCGACTTCCGGAAACGCTTTCGGATGATCTTTATGTATCTTGTACTTCTCTGTACGAATACTTGACGGCGGTGAGTCATAATCGAATTCACACAACCTTGCTAAACATTTAGTACCTATCGCAAAGTGCACGAACATTTCTTGACTATTGAAGTATGTGCAGACATAAGTCATCCTTTACGTCCTCGAACTGAATTATTTGGGAGTATCATCGAGCGCTACAGTCCGCGCAGCACGACTGGGAAACTGCGTGTAAAATCAAAGATTTCGCCAGCCGATGGCCTAAGGGGGATGCGAAATAATATGAGGAAGTATATCAGTTATAGGTAAATTCAGCACGTGAAACATAACTGTACTGTAAGTCTTCTGGTTTGTTCCCTCTTTGTCTATAATCCTTCTTTCGGACCCGCGTGACGTGGTTCAATGTCGCGCCTCGTGCAATCTGTGTGAGAGACCTCATGCTGGTTAATTCACAAAAACTGCGAGTGTCGATGGCCGCCTTGTGGAATGTCACTTGCCATAAAATGATCCGACATTTCCTTCGCACAATAAGGAAGACGATCGGCTAAAAATGTTGTGGGACATTTGTAGGAATTAACACCAATCTTTCTACATAATATGTAACACGTCGTAACTGCTGGTGAATTGAAGAAGCAATCGTTATACTATCTGGATGTTACCAACAAGCTAAGATCAGATGGAAGTTAGCGTAGTTTGATGGCGGACTTGCTACATGACGAAATAATATTATCCACGTGTATATTGCGAGTTAGCATGTACACATAAAGTGAAACATAAAGACAAACGAACCCAGCGCAATGTGCAGCTGATAAGGTATCTCCTGATAAGAGATCTCGCTATCGCGACGCAGCCGACCGAGGCAAAACACTAATAAATAATTTACGTTTGCATTTTTTTATTATTATTTAGTAATTAATCCTTATCAATACTTTGCGATCAATATACGCCATCTCACCGACCCACCCACTTAACACACGACATCGGTAAGAGAGTAATATTTTTCGATTATATGTAAGTATGTAAGTAGATTTCTACGTTCCCAGCTCCAACCTGGAAGGAGTAACGTATTTGCGCATACGAGGTGTCGGCAGATACGTCTGCATAGCCCGAGTGATACAAGGTACATAAAATATTTTTCAATCAGTTAGGTTACTTTGCTTATTATTTTTAACTTAAATAATAATGTTATCTATGATAGTTATAGTAGTATTGATGCTGTACGAGTATATGTCGCAGTCGGCAGCCATTTTCAAAAACGGCCGTTTTATTTAGTGGCGGACCAACGGCTAGCCACATTGAATACGGCTGAGTGAAATTACGCCCGCGAGTGTTCGGCGTTACACATCGTTATATTAAGCATTTATTGAAATATTGAATCTTTGAATCATTTTTGAAATAAAGTAAATCATTATCCACCTGTGGATGTCATCCGGCTGATGTTGCTGATGATAATACTTAGAAAAAAAAAGATTAATGAAAAGAACTCAGTTTGGGTTCTTTTCATTAATCTTTGTTTTCGTTTTACATCGTACTTCATTACATTACACTAACGATATGTATGATCAAATATAATTGTAATTATAGGAATTCACATAGAGCGCGCATGTGTGTATGTGTGTGAAGCGAGAACAAAGCGTTGTGTACAACAACATCATGTGGACAGCGCGATACTGGGAGCTGTCTCCAAAACAAACCGCTTCGGAGAACACCGCAGCACTCTTCTCTATGAATAGACTATTAACCGAAATGGAAAATAAAAAAATACTTCTCACTTTGACACAATGTCTTCGGGGATGGTGATAAAATATAAAATGAAAAGTGTGTTAACGTGGCAGTGGACTTGAATTGATGATGATTACTAAAAGTAACTAATATTATTTTAAAAACAAGTTATACCCCGTGCGTGTTGCTACGCTTTTTTTGCTAGGGTCTACAACTGCTGGACATAGGCTTGCCCATAGAGCGCCATAGGCCACGGTCACGAGCCACTTGCATCCAGCGGCTCCCCGCCACACATCCCCCCCAGATTTCTTTATAGTACATGGTAAAAAGTATATAAACGAAATGGTAAAATACATTGTGCTTGAAACCATTCAGTTTCAGGAGCAAACAGTCACGGTAGCGCCGCAAAGTGTAAAGAAGTCAGTTTTGTCATCGCAATAGAAGAATAGAAATATATTAGGCAGAGGTAGTGCCATACTACATAGGAGGAGGTACTGCCATGCATGGTGCATGACACTACATCCTCCTATGCAACGGAATTGGGCCGGCACGACCGGGGAGGTACCTCTCGCTCACTTCATACCGGCGTATTTGCACTGCCACGTCATTGCTACGTGTAGTCTTTACCAGCTATCAATGTACCCGGCCGCTCACACTCCCCTGCTGGGCGTATGCTCGTTAATGAACACCAACGGGGCCTATCCTATACTATTAGCAGGGGGTGGACCCTAAACGGTCTGTCAGAACTTTAATCAACCAACGCTTCTTGTATCCTAAATAAGAATCCTGTCCTCAATAAGCACTAAATAAAAATAGTCTAACATTATATTCGAAACTTAACACCAGCCCGCTCAAAATATATGTTCTGTTATACGTCTAACGACACCACACGTCCAAATCCGTCGATCCATTCATGGTGTCCGAGGGAACATAGAAAGTTACATACATATATACGTACATACATACGTATATATATACATATATATCTATACATAACAAATTTCCTAAAAGCTGTCGGTCTGTATGTAGTTGATTTACTCTAAATCTACTGAACGGATTTTCATGCGATTTTCACCGATAGATAGGACGTTCTCCGAGGCAGGTGTATTTAATTTGTTAAGGCCCGTCCCCTGTAACTCACGGGCGAAGCCGGGGCGCATCGCTAGTTTAATATATATAGTTTTATTTCGCCGGGAGTTTCCTTATACATAACCTGGGTGGATTATGTGTGCGTAATTCGATGGGTGCGGGGGGCCGCAGATGAACCAAACACCCACTAACAGTGAAGCGGTTGCCACCGGCCACTTATACTTAGGTGCTTCGGATCTGTCAGCAACAGGGCACCAGACGGGTAATGTTAACATGCCTTTTTTTTTCGGAGGGACCTACTACTAGTTGGCGGCGCTTGTTCCTCGACAGTTCGACCGACTAGACCTGCCTCAGATAAAATCGTTTTATAGTACAGGGAGGTAAACGAGGCCTTTTTTATGACTACCGACGGTCGTCATGAACATGCGCCAAATTACTATGCCCTCCTTTCCTCCCTCCAATGGGCCAATAGGGTTTTTAATTTAAAACGTATTTAATACGATTAGTCATTGTATCGCGAACGTTATCAGTTGGCTGCGACTGTAAGGAGGACGCACTTGCGCTCTTGATAGTGATAAGAGAGGCATTTGATAACGCTTCGCCTAGATCTAGACAGGCTATATCTAGAAAATGCAACGAACTCTGCCGTGCAGATATCGTGTTGTTTATTCTTGATGAATGTAGCATCATACACTTTCAAGCACATCAACAACTCGATCTTGTCTTAATTACTGTTTTAACGCTTTTTTTTATTACAGGGGTGGTGGGGGGTGGGCAAAAAAGCAATCGAAGCCTTTTTCCGATTACCGAATCCCATGAATATCCACATAATTTCTATGGCGATGCGTTGCTTTCCTTTCCTCCTAACCAAATGGGCGACTAATCACTTACACACAGCCCAAGTAGGTAATCCTAGTATCCCAACATTGGTTCAAGCCTTGTCGTGGCGGTGGGGGCTCAATAGCCTGGGGTGAACCCAGGCGAAGCCAATTGAATCGAGGGTGAAGCTCTTTACACCCCTCTTATAGGCATCGATGCCCTGGGTGGCTGATTAGCCGTCGAGTGCCCTGGTGATTAGTAGTCCAGGGGCACGTCGCCAAAGGCGGTACTGATGGTACTCGCGGTGGTTTTTCTGGGTATTCGGCACAATAATGCGCCGCAGGGCCCCCACACCTCTGGACATCACCCAGAGTTGGTGAATGCGCGTAAATGCGTTTCCACGCGTCAACAATAAACAAGAGTAATTCTGATATCAAGTTTTGTCATTGCCGCATTGTAGCCGATTTAGGCCATCGCCATCGTGGAAGTACCTCTTACTTGATATATCGAGGAAAGTTAAAAAAAAGAGACAAAGTGCCAATTTCATGTCCGCATGTCCTATCTAATCAATCAAGCGACGTAATCGTATACCTACCTACGTCTTCATGTACTCTGGCTATGCGGATATATGGACGCGATAGTCACTAGCTGATGTGTGATTTTTAGCCTCCTATTCAATAAATCTTCTACAAACAGGTATTATACTGTACCAGCGTTCCGTCCCGGCTTCGCCCAGCGAAACCGCCAGCAAGATTAATTAGAACACATCAAGATGCTAAAATGTCGTTTACTGCCTTTCCCTTTGTCTCAATTCCGCTATTTTCTTCCTATTTAGACACGTGTAGAGACAAAATGGCGGAATTAATTGTTACATCCTAGTGAAGTGAAGTGATGCATAACATTAATGTCGTAGATGATGAAGGATGCGACAGATAACACGAGTTATTTTTTTCAGTCCCTTTATTATTAGTCAGTACAATTATAATCCACATCCATATTTTATTTTGGTGTTGCATATAGCAGATGTGTAGAAGTGTGGTGCACTTAGTATTAAAATTTATATATCAATTTTATAATCTAATGTTAAGGCGGCAATTGAAAAACACATTCAATGAAAATTTCAATTGTCCTATTACGAATTATGATTCATGAGATGACTACGGCCTACTGACAGGCAGACATATGGAAGGATGGACAGTGGGACGCTGAACCGAGCTTTAGTAGTAAAGATTCCATTGCCACCATTAGACTACTCTCAAAAGTGTATCGAAGACGTATTAAAACATTAACACACCGAAATTATTAAAAAAAAAAGTTTTCGAAATTTAAAAATGGTATTACACGATGATCAATTCCTTTCATATCAGCTCATAAAATGAGGTAAAAACAAAACGTACATATTGAAAGTTACCGTCGAGCGATGCTATCACAAAATTATTTCCAATTTCACCGTTTTGCGTCTCCGTTCGGAAACCTACCTTTTTCGAACTTTTTTTCGTACGCTGGCCGTCGCAGGACTCACTCCCATAAATTATAGTTCGGTAGCTCTTTTAAAGGGGTTTTCTGAACTTTTTATTTTTTTAGCCCTTTGAAGAATTTATGTCCCAGTCTTACTTAGTAGCGGTCAGCCGAGTTGTCGAGTTTCGAATCGAAATGTTTCTTGTATTTGGCCAGAGTATGTGCTACATATGTATATTTATAACTTTAATTTAGTGCACCGGTGATTTTCATATCAAAGAGCAAAAAGGGATTTTTGAAATATCATGCAGGTTTCAATGTATTTGTTTTGTTCTTTTATAAAATATAGTAGACATTTTAGGATTAATATGAAAACGAAAAGTAGAACAATCTAGAAATGTACAAGCAGAATTTATTTCAACACCAAATATATTTTTATGTATTCCTCGAGCGAAGTATACATTGGCTTTATTTAACTTCCTTTTTCAATAAAAGCAAATAACAATCATCCTCAATAGTTGTCCCAGCTACTCACTAGTAGATTCTCATCATTCATCGCCATCTTCATGGGCTGGACAACGTCCACTACTGGACATTGCACTTACTTTATATACTGAAATGTAAATGTATCGTAATTTGTGGCAATATTGTGTATACTACTAATATTATATTTTTTATTATACATCATACTCACAAAAATTTGTGGGTAGGTAGGTTCCATTCAAAATTAATTTCGAATTTGTTGAAAATTCGGTAGAAATATTATGATATGACTAGTATTTGTACCAAATAATATGATCTCTTAAACTTCCTTACCATGAAGGTCTAAGTTGAAACAATTAAAAGTAAAGTTTTTTTAATTATATTTTCATATCAGAAAATCATGTCAGCAGTATCATATCATCATAAAAAAGTCCTAAAACAAGTTCTGCCATATAAAAGAGATATAATACAGAACAATACTGTTACACCGCAAGGTGAATTTTTATACTGTTTTAATTTGGTCTTACCATTGACAAAAACATTTTTCGTGGGACGTTGGTATTTATATTATGAAACAGGCGTTTGGTAGTGTGAGGACACCTTTGGTTTTTTGACGACTCTTAAAATCGTGTCATGTATTGTGAATAAAAATTCACAAAATGCTTGAAGCAAAACAGCACCTCAGTATCAACAAGGTAGACAAAACGGATTCCAAATACTGGCAATTGGAATAGTTTTCAGTTTTTTATCTCATTTTAGGCACCAAAGGCATCCTAACGGTATTCACCGAGAGACATAACTTCCAGACGGACCGCGAACAAATATTTTTTGTTTATTTTATTTGACCTCACATTGTAGATTTCGATTTTGAGATATGCCTTTGGAAATATATTTTTATAACAGTTCAATTACTTTTTGAAAATTCAGGACTATTCTAAAATTATCATGAGTGAATGTAATAAATATTCTTTATTGTGCATATTACAAAAAGCAAAAAAATATATTTAAAGGAATTAATAAAAATTGACATTATGAATATTTTTTGATTGTACTTTGTTAGTCTTCGATTCGAAAGTCTTTACTTTTGGCAAAAATCCTTTAACACTTAATGTGATAATTGCGGGCCGGTCTGGATGGCTCAGATCGAATGTAATATTGAATGTAATGATGTGATAAGCTTTTGACTAAATATAATTAGGGCGATTAAAAGTATTATATATTTCTAATTGCCTTCGTCGTCAGCGGTAGGATTAATACAAAAACTATACCGGCAACTCTAATTACGTGCAATGTTGGGCAAAATTAAAGAGAAAAATCGCACAGAAAGAATCCCGCCTATTTTTAAAAATGGAACCTGCCGATGATTCGCCTAATTAATAAACCAATCACGTACAGTCGAGACGCGGCGTCGAGGTGCGGCGGACGTGCGGGCGCGGGGGATGAACGCTTGGAAATTCGAATTCTATATTTTTTCTGCACTCGAAGCATCATGATGTTACATGTAATTGGCTTGACGGCCGATGACAACGAATTTAGAATGAAATTAATTGTGAACTACTCGTAGCGTCTCTAAGCTAGAAGTGAACATCACAAAAAGTGGTTCTTTCGTATTAAATGAATCGTTAGGAAATACCAGCGTACGCCAGCGTTTTTATAAATCTACAATAAATTGACTAATTTAGAAATCACTTACTTCAAATACTTTTAATGTGGTATTCTTACTGCAAAATATAGATACCTATATTTTGCGGTAAGAATTACTTTTTAATAAGTTTAACCGAAAGAGAAATGTAAACGTTGACACCAATGAGCAGCAAAAATAAATTTGCTATTTGATTTTGGGAAAAATCCATCATTTATCAAATAAATGCATTCCAGGTTATGTCCTGGCTCAGCATGACTGCAAAAACTAGTTGAATAATCAATGCTCTGGTTGGCATCACTGGGCCCCGAGGAAGCCCGAAGCGACGCGAAAGACCGCGAAGATTAGCGAGCGCGCAGTTTTTGCTTGCATCAATCGATGCGCTCGCGCATTCGCACAATGAATTATTCAAAAATTGACATGAAATGGCGTATGGTTCTTTTTTTAAAATGAAAGGTGCCCGATTGAGGACTGTAACCGCCTGACGAATTCATTGGGCAACGGCTTTTTGCATTCAGTAATTGTGGTATAATTATATAGGTAGAAAAAATAATATAAATTAATGAATTCCTTTAATTGTGGTCTCTTACTAATTAATGAGTTATGTGTTGAATACGGCAGAGGCCCGTGATCTTTGCGTAATAGATTCTAGATCTGTACTTGTTTGAAGCAGCCACAGACATCAGACAGCTATAAAATAAATTTATTGACAAACCGCAAATAAAATTTCGCCTTGAACGATTCTCCGCTTAAGTATTATTATTAGATTTATTCTCGGAACCTGTATTTCTATATACATATTTATACATGTATCCCCATAATAGAACGTCTATTATGGGGCATTATAGAAACTGTGAAATGAAAAGATAGATACAAAAAAAACTCAATTAAATTTTATAATCATGGCCACAATTCAAACTTCATTCAATATGATTCAAAATACAAAAATATTCAATATGTTTTAACTCAAAAATATCTTTAAAAGATTATAAAAAAATTAATAAAAAAAATATTTTTGTTCATTTTAAAATATTTTCATTAAACTTAGAACAGAACCATAAAGGGTTTATTGTGGAAGAAACCTACAGCTAAAAATACCATACTTTTTCATGTTAAAATTGACCTTTTATAAATAGGTCATCATCTGGGAAGGAAACGCAATGCCTACAAACATTTATAATAATTATTAAAAAAAGAATATGCTCGAAATACTTAACAAAATATTTAACCGGTAACACATTACCGGTAAAGTACTACTACCGGCAATGCGGGTACCGGTAATGTGCTTATATAGAAAGGTCCAGAACGCATCCCCATTTATGTACATATATTTTTGTATCAACCTTGGCCCGCCACACTTGCTTCGCGCTTCTACACCTGTCTGCAGGATCGACAGCGGTCCTTACTTGCGACCTCTTGAAATCCTAGTCATTGCAGGGAGCCTGAGAGAATGTTAAAACTGTCTAGGGACCGGCAACGAGTTTAGCCTAAGCATCAATAGAAGGTGTACAATGTGTTTCCAGTTTCCGATTAAATACCCACATAAATATATAGCATAATATCGGTTAAAACGACGCATCATCACCAAGGTACCGGCAGTAACTTTCATCATGAATTTAACTTCAATCGTAAAAAGTTATACCCAGGAATGGAAGGGAAGATTACTAACCCAAACTAAATTATGTTCAAATACATCAATGTGATAAATTACTTAGTTTTAACAAACGTGACGCGTAACTTTAATTTTTGGTATTGTAACTAGACAAAAAGAAATGACAAATTATTATTGTTACATCAAGATAACGAATTAAGATACACCGTAATCAGAGAGTCTAGAATTCGGACGTGGCCGGTAAAAACGAGTAATTAATTCGTATAATGTTGTTAATGATGCACGTGGAACTTGTCATGATTTCCAAGTATAAGTAATCACCCGAATTCTGATTGCGATTGTCAAAATTTCTTACGTGCAGTTTTTCACTAAATGTCTTCATCTTCTGCCGTCTGTTAGCTATGCATATGCTGTCTTTACATGGAGACGAAAAAGTATTTCGTCAATTAATGTTATTAAATATGGACAGGCGGCACATCTTTGCCTTTTGAATTTGGCAAACCCGAATTCCTCGACTGCTGTTTAACCAGCAATCATGTCATAGTGGCAAAACTTTGACACCGAAAGAAATTACATTTGTCGACAGTATAATTTTGGTTAAATATAACAGTATCGATAGTCTTGCTAAAAACGATATTCTCGTTTTCGATTTTCGATAGCTAAGCAAAGACTTGCAAAAGTTACAAAAGTTATATTATTTAAATTATTAGTATGTACATTCTTGTTTAAAGATTGTAATTTGGTTAATCGAAGAGACTTACTTGTACGTTGAGAATGACATATTGCCATCCATTGGCTGGTCGTCTACTGCTCCGCCCGTTGTAAGCATGAGTGTGTTCATTCGTGATCGTTGCGCAAAGTGATCGATTCAAATATCCGTAAATGAGCACAGAAATAATCCTTTATACTCTGTAATAACTGCGTCCAATTGACGCAAACTATTTATTCTACGTCGCATCACTAATGCAGTTCTTCTCTCCGTTCCATACCTGAGACAAAGAGAAAGTTGTTTAGAATACAACATATATGTAAATTACTTTCTGGATATGACGATCAATTACCAATTTTGTTTTTTTTACTTTATTTACTTTGAAATAGATCTTCATGCCAAATTTCATGATGCTAGACTGACGGGAAGAACCTACATACTCTGTAGTCTTTATTTACCTTGCGAATATGAAAATAGTAACACAAACAGTTTTATTGCACTACCTACTGACCTAATTTTCGATTGAAGGATTTAAAACATTAATTTATTCGCTACTTCAAAGGATTACAGACTTCAGTATCCGACACGAGCATACTCCACTCGTCCCTAAGAAAAGGACAACAAAATGATCTCATAAAGGTTCCGTTTTTTTCCTTTCACAGCACGTAACTCTTAAAAGAGCGGAAACTCATCTATTTTGCTATCCTGATATGATAACTGATCAATACCTAATGAAAATTGTAAGAAACGACACGTGAAAAATCTAATTTTGTATTGTTATATTAAAATATTTTTATATTATAATGGAACCAGAAAACAAAGTGATATGTATAGGCTATTTCTTAAAACATACAATCGCTGATCATATGTTGAATCCATTGGGATTGACTTTTAATTTAGGATATGAATTATAACATTAATCTTCTTATTTACTTCAACGGTGAAATACATGCTCTTCATACTAATCTAACACATCTGGTTATTATACTGCTATCAGATCCGAGATAGCAAGGCTTGCTTGTACCGCGGGAACCGGCACCGCGGCCATATTGAATCTGATTGACAGCCGTCAATCTTGGCGACATTGTGACGCGTCGACGCGCCTCACCACTAATGTCTTAAAAATTAAGAAAATTGTTAAATAATAAGCAGTAAGTATATTTCTGACTGCAGTTTGCATTCATTTATAAGATACCTAAGAAATACCCACTGGGGAAAAACCAAACCAAGGTTAAAGATAGACACTGATCTGGCTTGTTCTACTTGGGAGGCAACTCAGAAATTGAAATAAAATAAGAGGAAATTAACTACGACCTTAGTTCTACCTTTATTTTGTGGGCGTGATTGATAGATATTGAAGAAACAACCTCTTTGGCTTGATAATTGACTTCAAGTAGGTAGTAGCATGAATCTATAGGTACATGTCCAGCTCAGTTTATTTTTATTTTCTTAGAGTCGTGTTATCGTTTAAAGTTAATTCAATACTTCCTTATATTTTAGGACAGAGTAGAAATTAAAAAGTATATCGTAAGTAGTTGAGAACCCGAATGTCTTTAAATCATATGATTTAAATATATTCACTTTTGCTTTTTTTTATAGTTAATATGTATTTCACACAACCTTTATGTTATAGAACCTGTAGACTGTAGAAGGATAGTCCATTCTAAACATTGACAGGTACCTGTATATGGATAATATTTACATAGACAATCATGTTTATAGTTGCATTCTTAACAAATAATCACAAGCATCCACTTTTACGTAGTTCGATAGGTACTGAAACCACACTGTTGTGAAGTTGGCACCGCCGCGGCATTGACGTGCATGCTGGCCTGCTTATATTCATTTTGTAAATATGATTATACAAATAATCTACATTTATTGTTAAACAAAGTCCTTAAAAGCGGTCGGTCTGTATGCGATCGATTTTCCCAAAACCTACAGAACGGATATTCAAGCCGTTTTCATCCATGCATAGAGTGATTATGGGAGGTCTAAGTGTATAATTTGCCCCTGTTATTCACGGGTGAAGTCATGGTGGATCGCCAGTAAGTAATACAATCTTTGGGCTGTATAACGAAAACTAGCGAACTTAAAACTAATTAGGAAGATGTAGTGCCATGCTGCATAGGAGGAGGTAGTTCCATGCATAGTAAATAAAACTACAACCTCCTATGCAATTGAATTGGGCCGGCATGAACGAGGAGGTACCGCTCGCTCATATAACACCGTAAAGTGACATGTTCAGTGACACGTTTCGTGCGGTCTGTAAGTAGCCGGTGACACATGGGGAGGGGGAAGGAGGGCAACGCATTACCATAGTAATTGTGTGATGTTCATGGGTGTCGGTAGTCATAAAAAAGGCTCCGTTTACTCGTTTGCCCTCTGTTTTATAAAAAAAAAACATAAAAAGATGGAAGTATAGCGATAATTATAATACATTGTTAGCACCGCAACGGTTTGTGGACTGCCACCAGGCCAGGCCAGAGTAAGTCATCCACTGGAACTATACCTATTATCTGATATAAGGTATTGAACTCTTACAATAGCCTATACATAAAGGTACATGCATATTCATCAATAATTTCTAATCTCTAACCATTAGCCGTTAAAATATAAAATCCCAGCTGAATGTGACCTTTCCAACTACCGTTAGATTGATCTGTTACTTTCAATTTTCGTAACAGAACATCGATATAATCTCACCGCTGAACCTATCGACAATCTCTGTCACAGCACTAGATGGGTTCGGACGATAAAAATGTGATGGCCACGACAGAATCAGTAGCTAAACAAAATACCAATTATGCAAAATAAAGGGAGTTGGATTTATTTTATGCGTTCCTTTCCTAATTATATTCTTCGCCTCTGTGGTGTAACGGTGCGGGTGTCGCCTGTTAAGACCGTTAGCCGCGTGGGGTCATGGGTTCGATCCCCAGGTCGGGCAACTATTATTAAATATTTTTCAGATTATTCTGAGCGTGCATTCCATTGTCCGGGATTGGAATGTGCCCGAAGTGGCCATAGGCTCGCCACCTATGACATCATGGGCCTCAGTACTTTGCCTAATCGTGGGTGTTCTAGTATATCTACTGGACTTACGAGTTGTGGATGTACTAGCACACCTCTGCCTACCTCTATGGGAATAATAGTAGTGAAGGTACTTAAAAAAAAAAACTATATTCTTGTTTCATACCATTAAATTTTGTATTCCTTTTGTAACACTCAAATTCCGGTATGTTACTCGTTCTTAGATGATTTATAAGTATCTACTTTAAATTCCTTTTTCTAAAAACCTTTTTTCTTCTGACCCGTGCTCTAGTATTAAACATGTTAAAGCATTTTGTGATCCCGTATTCGAGTCCTGGGTTGGATCAAAAGGCTTGCTGTGGATTTTATAATTTGTAACAACAGGCCGAGTCAGTGACAGTGTGACAGCCCCCACGTTCGGGAGAGCAAGCTCAGCCCGCGTTCGTTACACCGTTTAGCCTTTATAAAAAAGCAATATAAAAAATGTCAAACTTTATAAAAACACTTATCAATCTTAACAAATTAAACAATTACTTCTGAGTCTACTGCAGGTATAGTGAATAGCACATTTAATCAAGACATAGAATAATTCTCATCTTTAACGCCATGCCAATGACGTATGTACGTATGTAATTACCCGTTGGGGGGGGGGGAGTGAAAAGGAAGGCAACGCATCAGCATAGTAATTACGTGGATGTTTATGGGCGTCGAAAGTCCGGAGTCCGATGGACGCTATTCTATAAAGAAAAAACCAAATTTAAATCGAAGAGGCGACGCTAAATATGTCACTTAACGGCGGTATTATGTGAGCGAGAGGTACCTCCCCGTTCGTGCCGGCCCAATTCCGTAGCATAGGAGGATGTAGTGTTATACACCATGCAGGGGGCTACCTCCTCCTATGCAGCATGGCACTACCTCTTCCATACACGGTTTAATAACATCCTCATAACTAAAGGATATAAAGGTGGTTACTATGGTTTTCTCCACAGGAGTAATTTTTTTTTAATTGATATTTAAATCTCAGCACATAACAAGTGGATATGAACATAATTAATTTTCTGTCTAGCTGTTACGTGCGAAAATGTGTGTTTGACCTCTAGCGGCGTCACAGGTGCTCAAGTACTGTGCACCACACGGCGCACTCCAGTGCGTGCATCATCATCAACCCGACGTCGACCGCCAAACTTAGTTGCGTCTAACGAGATTTTCATGTGTCATTGCTGCATTGCTACTCAATCGAGAAGAATATCTCACCTACGTATAAGAGCGGTGTGCAGTTTCTTTTTCTCTTCTTTTTTCTTTGCCCTCCACAAACGAGCCTTTTAACTACAGATCGATGGCCATGAACATCCGTATTATTGTTATGCAAATGCGTTGTCCTCTTTTCCTCATCGACTCCAATGGCCCATCGAAATTATGCTTGTGCCTTTAAATTAAATATGACAATCATAGAGATAATATAGATAGAGCAGGGAGTCAGCCTAAAACGTGTCCGTCTAAGTCGAAAGAGAAAGCAAATGTGGTTTATTATCAATCTCAAGTAGAACAGGCATTTTAGCGTACATGGTTTATTTTATCTAAAACTAAGTTAATTTTTAAATGTTAAAATGATGACAGAGAATGATATATCTTAAGACTTCACCCGTGTAAAATTCCATGTTATTAAATTCACTCCCTTATTTCACCGCATTAGGGGTTGAATTAACCAAGGTAAAATACACCAGGAAGTTACTTCTGTAACCAAAAGCGAATTGCCTTTCATTGCATTGGGGGTGAAGTACGTGGGGAGCTGCTAGTTTATGATATTATCAGGATTTCATGGGTTCCGTGATGCCAGACACTTGTTAATACAAATGTTCTCAAGCTTTTACGATAACGCAAGGCTGAACGGCGGGATATTTTCGGTCCCTAGACCAAGGGTTTTGACCGTGACCTGTCTAGGTATTTGTTACAAAAAAACCAAACACCTAATCGTGCGATTTCCGCGTGTTTTCCGTTAATGTTGGTACGACAACGAAAATCGAAAAGAAAAAGAAATAAAATAGTAAGTTAACGAGAATAAGTGATGTACGTTCTAAAAACTACCTGTACGGATATAAAAAATTTAAGGTTGGTAATACCTGTGCTCATTAGCCAGTTATTACTTCATACATCTGTTTGACTTTTCCACATTAACATTTGACATAAGAAAGTTATAAATAGACTAAACTAGATATTTAGAATATCAATACATTTTTGATGCCACCTTGTGTTTAGAGTCGGTGCCAATTTTGTACTTTCTGTTCCATAGCTACTGTGTTGTAGGGAGAGACTTTTATATCAAAATATATAAACCGTTGTCTTGCCACTGACTACTAGAACATGGCATTTCTGAAGTTCTTTTAGCACGCTAGAGTTGGAGAGAATGCTAATAATTATGTGACGAGAGCGTTACGGAAACGAGTTACGTTTCGTACTGTAGGGGCGAGAGATTGAGAGTTGCGAGCACACTATTTCTCTCTTTTTCTCATAGTCACTTACGATGATCATCACCATTCTCAGCCCATATCGGTCCACTGCTGGACATAGGCCTCTTTCAATGAACGCCAAGACGGCCGACCGTATTACTAAGGGCACTTTACTTCGGACGTGTGGTCTAAAGCACACTCGTCTAATATTAAACTCGTTAAATATTTTTCGTTTTAATATAATAAACGATCAGGTGTCAACATCAGTACCTAAGTGATGCACTAGCCTGATACACTGACCTGATTGACTGACAATGCAGTTATTCTACTTGCGAAAGTTTAAACAAGTACTATTATCTGAATGTTGAAAGAATTGTTCACTAAATCCGAACCGTTCGGGAGCTGTAACCGCCATCATCAGCTCAGCGAGACGTACCATATGCATATAGTAATAATTTATTTAGTATCATTATCATTAGCAAATAATAATTATGTTCACAAGGAAAAATACATAACAAAAATATTTGTGCTGTGAGAGACTGGTGCCCGATCTAGGCTTTAGAGACCTGGTGACCCGAAATACAGCACGTATTTCGGGTCACCAGGTCTCCTTACTTTCCCACATGCCTAAATATACCTAGTACAATTATGTGTTCATTAGCCAGTATATAATAATTCTATCTTTTGAATACTTCTGTATACAATATTGCGGTAAGTGCAAATTAAATTAAAGTTAATAATAAAATTTGGAAAACCATTTCCAAATAACATTGGAAAGTATTTATAAAAAAGCTCATCCATGTCTCTTACGTTATAAAATGTATTTAGAATACAATACAAATTCAAACAAGTCAATTACTTGGATCAAACGGATCAATTATAAAAATCTTAATCTATGAGTTTATCCCGTTTTCTTAATATATCCCTTATCGGTCCACTGCTGGACATAGGCCTCTCTCAATGAACGCCAAGACGACCGATCTCCTGCTACTCACATCCATCTCAAATCGACTACTACACGGAGATCGTCCTCCCACCTGGTGAACGGTCGACAAACACTTTGTTTTCCTAAACGCGGCCTCCACTCCAGAACCTTACTGGCCCATCTGCCATCTGTTCTTCTGAGTGTGTGTACAGCCCATTGTCACTTCAGCGAGCCTTCAGTTAAGTTACTCCTGACTGTAATCTATGTAACAGTCGCTAATTTCTTCCGTATCCGTTTAGTGAAACAATAACAAACATGCATAAAGACATTTCTTATGAGTTGGTTCCCCTTACTCAGTATTTCTCTCCAGAGTGCCACCGGACGCATCACAGATGGACGCGACAGCATAATTATCACATTACGGCGATCGAAAACGAAAGGGATCCCATGGGCTCAATTCCGCTGCAATGCAGCACGGCACCTCTTACTAATATGTAGTTTACTGTTGTTGAAGTCGTCAGCCACTCGCTTTTTCGCTGATTCGCTCGACCCGTCTGCGATGACTGAAGCGAATCAAATCGCCACCGACTACCCGATTAATGTTTAAAATATATATGCGGAGTTATTATTGCAGTATTCTATATATTATACTTACTTTCTACTCAGTATACACAATTACCATTAAGCATACATACATACAGGAAAAAGTTTACACATGTGCATGTAAACGTTGGTATAGGCATATTAATGTATAACCTACATTTGCAGACTATTTCATACCTATCTTTTTTTGTTAACTATTCCTGTTATTATGTTATTAACTTTACCTTTAAATAAGCTTATTTAATTTATGAAATTCATCATCCAGTGGATGTACTAGCACACCTCTGCCTACCACTACGGTGATATTAGGCGTGAAGGTACTTTTTTATCATCTTAATAAAAAATATATTCTAATTTTTTTTAAGGTAAGCCTTATTTAAAGGCATGTTATATCTGAGGTTGCATTTCTTTTATCTATTACCAATTACTGACCAGTTTTAGTTCAAGAAACATGCAGTAGTATTGTTGGCTGACGATATATAATTGTTATTCCTACTTCTGTACTATCGAATTGGATTTGAGCACGTCTCGTTATATCTAGGCATATGTAAAAGACTTTGCAGGTTCAAGGTACAAAAATACAAACTTGCTACATTTTACATCAGATCTTCAGAAGTTATAACAACAATGAAAAGTGGCCGTATCAAATTTAATTAAAAAACACAGGAGAAATTTTTTTTTGGATAGGCAAAACATGGCTTGGCCATAAAACTATGACCTGATCTAAATAATGCGGGGTTTTATGAAAACACTTTTATATTAAACTTAAATGCGAGTGACAAAATACATACAGCTAATAGGACCAACGGAGGCGAGCGAGATAAGTGCGTCTAGATATACGCAACACCTGCTACGGCATCGTAGCATTGCTACGTCCGCGTAGCAAATGAAGTCAAATACTACCACTAAAAAGACATGCCTTACATGAACAAAAAAATTTAGACCTCGCGTCGCTAAGTGTTACTTTTCAGACAACGTTTCCATGACTTTTACTCGATTTAAATAATTTTTCTTAAATTTTGTGTTTCCAATTACCTGTACCTACATGACGAAGGTAACGTTTTACAAAATGTTTTGAAAATGTTAATGTGCTTGTGAAGACAAAGGGGTGTGTGGTGCCGGTGACCTGCGTGATGCTTCTGACGTAAAGTTGACGTTCACTATATGACTGTTCACGTTATGAATGCAGTATGGTCAGCCCCACCGATGCATTGTCCCACCAACAGTCAACAGGACAAAAACAATTTTGTTGCTTGCAAGCTGCATGACAATGCTGATATAGTACTGCACCAAAGCGAGCAGATTTATATTATACACACTTTTGACTGTCGCGTCACGTTTCACGTCAGCGCGGAGGCCATTTTAGGAGACGCACTGAGCGGACCCCGACGTCAAGACCAGGGAGGAGGGACCTCTCGGTCCGTCTGATCATGATCGTAACAGTTCAATTAGCAAACACTGCGAGGGACACGGGATTCGGTCCCGCTGCCGACCCCAAGCACAGTCGCCAGACGAGCACTCATAGCAACCCGGTGGAGCTGTGTGGGGGTTCTCTTGGCTGCCACAGAATAAGCGCAGGTCCGCAAAACAACACTTCCGCATGAGCTCTATAGACATTCCTTTAAAGTCGCAGTTTCCTCGCGTCTCAGTTTGAAAGTATTAAAAACTACCTAACATATGTTAAAAAACCTACCTACTATTGTATGTAGGTTTTTTAATATATGTTAGGCATTGTAACTGCTAAATCAACATCAAAACGGCTATGCATACATAAAGGGATCATTTCCACAAATATAATCAGTCGTATTAATATTGTACGTTACTCTGTCGCGAGTATGCGCGGTGCGCCTGCGCACTGTAAATATTCAAAGGGTTAAAAGGTTATATTTAAATGCGCCGTTTCTTAGCACATATAAATCCAATCAAGCAACGTTTGTACCGTCATACTGTTTATCTTACAACATTTATATAAAATAATAATAATATCTGTGGACGTATCACACCACGTTAGCCTAGCCCTGTGCTAAGTACCGTAAGGACTTGTGTTACAGGTACTAGACAACGGATATATATTTAATATTGTTATAAACTTAAGAAATTTTATATGTTTAAGATTTTTATTATAGAAATACATATACTGCACAGATATGTATTTATATATGTAATGACATAGGCGGGATACGAACCTGCGATTACTGGCGCGACACGCGGGTTCACCGCCGCGTTATCAAGTGAGCCAGCCGGTCGTCAAAAAGTATATGTTATAAAGTACAGTATATTTTCAATTTAACAACCACGTGAGAAGGTTTGAGTCGTGGTTTATTTAGATATGTATCAAACCGGGAGTTAGTCATGAGCTATTCCCAGGTTTTGGTTTCTTAATAACAGCCGTGGCCATGTAAGGACTGACCGAAATATCGCGAAAATCTTACTGATATCATAAATAGTTTGTATGGGTGATTGTTTTTCTTTCACGTTTAGGTTTGATAATAGAAATATACTTTTAATTGTGAAAATATAAATGGTCTTTACGGTACCCTCACCGGTGAGGGCGCGAGGTACCGCTAGCAAGTAAATAAGCCGCGATACTCATAATATCTACACTTATTATGAAAAAAGGTCTCCAAAATCTATCTGTCTGTATGTGATTGATTTTTTACAAAATGAACTGACCAGATTTTCGTGTGGTATCCATTCATGGAGAAAGCAAATCCCAATGTAATATTTAGTGAATAATCTATTCAAGGGAAGACCGAGGCGGGTCGATAGTTTTATCTTAATCTACTAAACAAGTTGTAATTATTGATAAAAAAATAATTTACATAAAAATATATACGAAATTAATAGAAATAATATTAAGTTAAATAATGCACGATTTGGTTGCCATGTTTTGACAAATTAAGCCATCGCCGTAGTTAGATACCCTAACCATGGTTGATCCTTAGGCATCTTTCAACCTACCAGGACTACCCCTGCAGGGATGGACAGATGGATATGGATATTATCTTCCTTTTGTTCGTGATAATATTGATATAGTTACGAACCTACTTGAAAGAATGTATGAGTTTTAAGCTAATCTAACTTAAACTATGCACCTATTGAGATAATACATAATACAATAAATATTTTATGTATTTAAAAAATCTAAAAATATAGAGTATACGGGTACCTACGTTGATTTTACGGGATACACCGACGATAGTGGATAGTTTTATTTATATAGTAAAAAATAAGTACATTATTATAACACAAAGTCCCCAGAGGCTGTCCGTCTGTATATGAACGATTTTCTCAAAATCTACTGAGCAGATTTTTATGCGGGTCTCACTCATGGATAAAGCGATTCATGAGGAAGTTTACCTATATAAGTTATTAAATGTGCCAGGGCGGTTTACTAGTTAGTTGTAATTTATTTAATTTCTATACCCACCTGCTATACCTAGGTACGTTACGCCATCAAGTTAGGTATCAAATAATATTTCTTTACTGTCGGTATGATGTCTATAATTAAACGACAGGTCCGTTAGTAGGTAGGTACATGCAATAAATAGTTCGTACCTCAATTTTGACCCCGGCTTGTTTATATTCTGGCAGGAAACAGGCGTTAATATACCCCATCCGTGCGTACACTTATAAAATATTTGGTAGGTCGGATCCATAGGTATTTTTAACGTTTAGGTAGATTTGGATGTCTACCAAGTGTGTATGTCAAAACGTTATGAAATTCTATAAGAGGCAGGCAGTTAGGTGGAAATAAAATGTCATATAACGCATTTAACAGTTAACTTGTTAGGTAAATGGTATTTAAATTCGGTCTTGTTTATAATTAAATTGTCGATAAAGAATATTTTCACTAGCCTAGCTACTATTTTAGGGATTTTGGGACGAAGACCATCTTTGAGGCCTTACTGAATCTTAAGAACGAGAACAGAGGATCACTGGAAGCTGTAATATCAGGTAAGGTATTAAGTGACGAAAATCAGAATCGTAGAAGACGAGATGAAACAATCTCTTGAGATAGGAGCGACGTTCAGATAGAATAGGATTTTGTGCCTTGTCAGTCAAATAAATCTTGATATCTATGTTGTGGTTCTATAATTATTTTAGTAAAATCCTATGGCAGATACACTTACGTATACCAAACATAAGATTACTCTTATAAACTATAACAAAGACTTACTCGCTATGTTTGCAAGCGGCAAGGAATCCGTCGTAATATCTTCCTGGGCGATAGTTCTTTCACTACACAGAAAAAGTTTGCTATAACATTACCCTCCTTGTGGGGTGGTCGGTTAGGATGTAACAGCACGATATACAGCGATATTCGAGTACATAGAGCCGGGCGCGTATACTGAACTTTAACCGCAACTTGTCACATAAACTTTAATACATTTCACATTTTCATACATTACATGCACCGGTTTAAAATGAAATACACAGACACACAGCACTCAGTTAATGTTCAAGGGTGTTGTAAGTAGCAAGAAGTTTGAGGTTATTGCTGGTTCGTAATTCGAAATGTTTTTGAATTTGGAACGCGCTGTCAGTTCGCGCCGGCGGGAGTGCACGATCGACTGGAGGCGCACGCGCAACTCGAGCGCCCGAACACTGGTTTCAGGCGTGACAAACCTTTTTATTCCGATTCTGCGAGTAATTTTTATTAATATTAACTATAACTCTATATAAGATTTACTAAAATTAACGAAATTTTAATTAAAATAGAACTATGTAATCAAGAGGTTCATCATATTGATATATCAAAAAAAAAATATTTGAATATATTGGAAATATATGTTAAATGAAATATTAATAAAAATAAAAAGTTTTTTTTCTTGTTATGTTTGAATATAATAATTGAAAATGTTTAGTTTAATATTAAAATAAAGTTTGTCAAATATTATACAGCCAATACTTCATATGTAAGTCAACAAACCAGTGCATATAGGCCCCAGTTTGCTATGACAAATCATAATAAATGCAAAAAAAAATCTTGTAACACCTTAGTTAACTTTTTGAAGTACTAAGAAACATTTACTTATTATTTAAAAATAGTTGCTAACATCTGCTACAAGTTTAAGTCAACAAATGAATGTATAAGCCATCTTAAGAAACAATAAACATACATCCACCTCTGTCGTTTTAGCCCGCACATTCTACACGAGTAAAAGGGACGTAGCTATTATTTTAATACCTCTAATATTTACGTATCATTTTGATTGTAATTCCTAAAGATCCTAAGTTTAATCAAAACATTTATGGTAAATTAAACATTAATTTAATGGAATACGTTTTATTTTCAATAACTTTTATCTCAAATTGTAAAGTTTTTAACTATGAGATAAAAAATATCCACAAATTTATAACAAGGTTGGCGATTGGAATTCTAATGATATTGCAACAGACTTAAAAATATAAATAATACTTATATTCGCATGTTTTTCACAACAAGAAATTCCAATCTAATACGGAAGACAATTTGAGAGTTGGATGCGCGTGCGCAACTGGACACTGGACACGTTTCATTAGTTACGTACTGCATCTTATAGTTTCGTCTCTTTTCCTCTCACTATTACATTGCACTCTTGAGAGAGACAACGCAATGTTTATGGACCGAAATGTAGACGTGGCCGTAATGGGATCTTCCCAGATGTGGCGATCGGTTAATTTCCGTAGGTAGGAGGAAATTATCGACTCTACATAGCGCCTGTCGTTATTTATTGTCGGCACATTATTTACGTAAATAATTAACAACACCACCTTACGTTTCACATATTCGTAGCAGCTGGTAACATTTATTAAATATGTTCTAGGTCTTTCCTTCTTCGTTTAATTTTAAATGTTTATATGGCGGCTCTGTACTAAAGTATTGATATTCTTAATTTTTAATTTCTTTTTATGTTTATTCTTAATTCTTTAATAACTTTTATGTTACAATAATATTTAAATAAGTCGTTCGTCCATCCAGGCTTCTATGCAACAGTATATTTAGCTCCATGCTAGCGGTAAGTGAGCGGAAGAAGATTAATTATTGTTGTTTTTTTGTTCGTTAATATCGAAGGTCGATATCGGCCACAGGCACAGGCACAGGCACAGGCACAGGTACAGGCACAGGCACAGGCACAGGCACAGGCACAGGCACAGGCACAGGTACAGGCACAGGCACAGGCACAGGCACAGGCACAGGCACAGGCACAGGCACAGGCACCCCGCCATGGCACAAGTCTTGTCGGGGCGGCGCGGTGGTGCTCAGTAACTTAAGGCGAACCTAGACGCTTTGGCCGAAGTCAATTGAACAGAGGGTGCTGTTATTTGTATCCCGCTTATAATAAGAGGGTGCTAAAGAGCAGTAGGGGGGTTATTTTTTGCGCACAGGGTAAGGTGTGAGGAGGAGAACCCCATCCAATTGCACTGTCCCGATGTTGGTGGGGTGTCCTGTGTATCGTCTGTACCGTCGAGGTGCTCTGATGATTTAGAGTTCCGGGGCACCTCACCAAATGCGACACTGACAGCACTCGGGATTGTTTTAGTGCGTATTTGGCACTCTAAAGTGCCGCGACCGCCCAGAACCAGTGATGGCGCGTAAGTGCGTTACCTCACATTACAAAAAAGTTATACCAACAAGCGATACTTTTTCTACAATATGCTCTTAGATCCCAAATCTCCTGCTTACCTAATAGAGATGTTTATACATTTAAATGACTAAAATTTCACGTCTCGTAGTAAGTTGAAATTGCGATTATTAATGTTATAAGAATTCATCCAATCCCTTGGCAAAGTCAAATAAGATAAAAAGTGTTGAAGTACACTTCCCGAAGTATTATATATAATTATAATATCTATTTATAGGTTATGTCTCTGCATTAACTTCATGCCTATTGCATGCTGATGCATCATGAAGTAGACTATTATTTATGGAGTTAGATAACGTTGTTATGAATTACGTAAGTAACTTTTTTCTTCACGGCTCACGTGTCCTTTTTTATTACCTTTGTTTTATTTCAATTCTATTTTTTGCTTTTTTATTTGTTCCTTCATCTTTTTTACGTTGTCATTTTCTATCATATCACATTGTACACGATACACAACTTCATACTAAACTCTGACTCTAAAGCATCCGTGACTTCAATAAACATATTATTTTGCCAACTCCATGTTACGTGCAAGTTATATTTGAAAGAAGTGCATATTTTAAACTTTTTTTAGCAAAGTGAACCTTACATGCATGATTTGACGTTGTTTTTACAACGTACACTATTTCGCATATCGTTTATACGGACAGTACCGAGACTGTGTACATTGGTATTTTTTTAAATCAATGTTACTAATGCTTTGTCTTACTTTCGTTTAACGGTAAGTATATAAACAATTTAAATTGTTGTCCGCAATAATTTATTTATTTATTTATACATATCCACTTAGATAAGATTTGTCTTATGGATAGGTAGGTATGAAAATAAATAAAAATCCGTTGATCGGGAACCAATTTTTAAAAAATTTACCACAGATATATTATTATTATAGTTAATTTTATGTAACACCAGCAGATGTAGATTTAATTGGCGATATTCTAAAAGTATTTTTTTATTCTGAATTATATTTTGAATAAAAATATTAAAAAAAAAATACATTTATAAGTTGGTAATATCAGGCCATAAATGGCTATGCCCTCTTAATATTTTTTTTGTTGCCGCGGGGAAATGCATTTACGCGCCTTCCTCGGCCCTGAGCGGAGTTCCAATGGTTTGTGAGGTTCACGGCACATTATAGTGCCTAAGACACACAAAAACCATCGCGAGTGCCATCAATCCCGTTTTTGGTGAGGGGCCCCGGAGTAACAAATAATCGGTACACCACGACGACCAGTCAGTCCCCTAAGGGACCGGGGCCTCCTCCACAGCCTGGCTGCCACGCATCACAGGAAAACCCCGCCAACTTTAGCTATGCCCTCGCCCAATGTGAATTAGCAAACTTCTTAGAATACTTAGGAATATTTTAATTTGTTCCGTAAAAAGCAGAATAGCCAGCTACCTACCAATCTGGTTGAATCCACTACACATGCACAGTTATCGTATCGGGTAGGTAACCAATAAAAAATCAGCCCTTCACAGGTTGCCTGCACAGGTACAAATTTACCACCACACACGTTGCGCGCGTTACCGTCCTTTAAGGTGGGAATAAGCACTTTTCTGGAATAACCCCATATCGTATCGATTCAGAAATACCGACGGTGGCAGCTGGTTCCACATCGAAGTTGTACGCGGTAGGAAATTGCACTTGAAACGCACAGTAGTAGACTTTCGGACATTAAGATGGTGACGGTGGAACTTTGAGTTCTGCCGTGATGTCCGAGAGTGGAATTCCGATGCTGGTATTAATCGTCAACAATTCGAGTCGCTCTACGTTGAATACGGTCAAATGGGGCGATAGTTAGGGCCACCAGTCCAAAGGTGAGAGCAGTACTCCATATGCGGTCGGGCCTCCGTCTTGTATAATTATATGATGTGGCGTGAAGTACTGTTTCGCCTTATTGAGCACACCCAGCTTCTTGGAGGCTAATTTAGCTTTTAGCCAAATGACCGCGGAATTGAACGTTGATCGTTGTGTAGACGGGGGCATTTTCGAAGCGAAGAGATACGTAGAAGGGCGTTTTTTAGCGGTAGACGCGCAAAGTTGTGGAACTTTTTGGAATTATTTTGGACAAAATTTTGTCGGCCCCATCCGAGAATTTCGTCAATAAAGACTCGACTTTGTCTGAAGTCTAGTCTTTTGGTTCCAATACTTGGTGACATTTTCCCGGGAAATATTGGTGCGACCAGTATATAGTGCATCACCAGTACTGTCGTTCGCAAAACAATGGATGCCGCTGGATTGTAGCATATCATTTATGTGCAGAAGAAACAGCGTGGGTGACAGAACACACCCTTGTGGAACCACCAGCATTGACACATTTAAGCTCCGAGCATGCCCCGTCGAAAAACGACCTTGATGCTGCGATCTGTCAAAAAACTACTCATCCAGTCGCATAGTTTCCCAGGCAGTCCGTAAGATGGAAACTTCGAAAGGAGTGCTTTATACCAGACCAGATCAAAAGCCCTCGCTTATCCAGACTAACGGCCAGGGGGAGGCCCTTTCGTCTCAACTGCGTCCGCCCACCGGTGCGTTAAGTAGGTGAAGAGGTCGCCAGCCGAGCGGCCCGGACGGAAACCGTATTGTCGGTCGATAATGAGTTGGTGGTTCTCTAAATAACGCAGGAGCTGGCAGTTAATTATGGTTTCCATAATTTTGGAGGACAAGGGGGTTATCGCAATACGTCAGTAGTTTGATGGATCCGAGCGGTTTAAGGGATCGGGTGCACCAAAACCTTATTCCGACATAAGAGCATTTGACGACGCCAACAGAGTCGGAGTATCGGAACAGACGCGTCAACACTGGTGTCAACTTCGGACCACAAATCCGCAGCACAATCGGCGCGATGACTTCGGGCCCACTCGACTTGTGAATATCCAAGGAAAGTACTCAATATATAGACACTCAATATCCGGTATTGAATGGTCACACCGCTGGTCCAAAGTAGAGTTGGATGCAAATAGAGAGCCCAGGAGATCAGCTTTCTCTTCTGCGGCATGGACCAAAGAGGCATAACTCTTCTGTAGGACCTGGAAGCGTGATTATACGCTTCTCTTCAATGTGCTGGTTTTTTCTTCCTGGGACGCTATCGCAAGGACAGATACAGCAGGTCACAAAAAATGTGAAAAAAAAAATTATACGATTATTGCAAATTTACAAGGTTAATCATATATTTGGTGTTTTGTAATCTCTTAACTTACTTTTTAGTATAAAATAAATATATTATACTGAAATGAAAAAAAAAATACAATTAATAATTTATTATTATATAATTGGTAGGTTGACAATTGTCCCCCACTATGGTTCAAGCATAGTCGTGGGCTCAGTAGTTTGGGTGGATCCTGACACATCGGATGAAGCCAATTGATAAAAAGAGGGTATTAGAGAGAAGGAGGTGACGGCGCTTTTGTGCACGGGGCGAGGATGGGAACCTCACCCCATTGCACTGTCCTAAAGTAGGTTGGGTAGTCCCCCATTACGGGACAACCCTTATTTGAACGTGTTGTAGGACTTAGGACCTTAGAAGACTGATTGAGGTGCACTGATGATTTGTAGTCCCGGGGCACCTCTTCCAAGGCAACTCAGCACTAAGCACAACCCCTGGAAGTACCTACTGGCACCTCACCATGGTACAAGCCTGTTCGTGGTGGTAGTGCTTAGTAGCCTAAGGTGAACTCAGACACCTTGTGCAAAGCCAATGAAAAAACTGCTATTAGTATCTCGCTTATAATTAGGGAACTAAAGAGGATTCGCTTTCGGACAAGGAAGTGAGGATGAAAACCTCATCCAGTTGCACTGTCCCGCTGTTGGTGGGGCTATCCTGTTAGGCGTCCTTCCCGTAGGGGAATGCCCAGGCGTCTAGGTGCCTTGATATTTTTTGTGATTATTCTTCACTACAACGTGTTGCGAGCCCCACACACCATTGGGTGGACCCAGGGGTGGTGGTGGCGTGTAAATGCGATTTACTATAAAAAATACCATTGTCACAGCGTAGGTCTGGTCTATTTTCTGTTTTTAATAAAGCATTCTATACACCTACAGGTATCTTGTATCAGCCACTATAGGAAGGAAAGGTATTGTATAGGACAACTTGATAGTTGAAATCCATGAATTGTTGTTAAGTAATTTCAGCGCAAAATTATTTAATATTTCCGTGTTAAGAATTATGGTAGTAGACGTTTATTAAAACCTTGACATAGAGTTGTCAATTTGTAGTAAATCATGTAATAGGTTTATAGTTTGTGAACGTTATTACGTTCTTAATTAATAAAAAATAGTTTAGCTTACAATAAGCTTTCATTATAAATAAAATGACAAACTAAATTATATTATTTGTAACGAAATATTTTTCCCCGTTATATATTATTAAACTTGTTTTTTTTATAGTATAGGGGGCGAAGGAGAAATCGGAGCCTATTGATGAATACCGATCATCTGGACTATTGTTGCAATGCACATGAGTTGCACTCCTTTCCTCCTCCCCTCCAATGGGCCCACCGGAAACTCGCGAAACCACACGAAATACGACAGTATAACTATCACTTTTCGGCGGTGTCAGGTGAGCGAGAGGTACCTCCGCCATCATTGCTACTACCTCTTACTGAAACTTTCTTCCGACACAGAGGGTACTGCTCCCCAAACTACTAAGGCCCATTAACTGGTCTATGTAGTAATTATGTGGATGTTCATGGGTGTCGGTAGTCGTAAAAAGGCTCCAATTGCTCGTTTGCGCCCTATTCTATAAAAAAACAACCCACAGATCAACACATACTTAGTTGGATTCCTCAATACTTTGTTTCGTTACAGCGATCTTGTGACCAGCTTCCAACGCCATGATCAGATAATTTAACACCAGCTCAGCTCAGATAATTTAGCAGCAACTCCCGTGATTCGTAGTAAATTCTTATTCCCCTGAACTACATTAAAGTTCTACTTCCAAGATCAAAAAGAGCCAAACCTGAGATGATTAAATTAACGAAATCTCTTTTCGGTCAGTAATCTCCGTTATGAATCCGATCGAATCGGCATCTTATCAAAAAATCAAGGAAAAAAGACAATCGGAGATGATTTATATCCATATCTGTGTGATCTGAGAGTCAAGCACCCCGGAGCACGGCACTGTCACCGCAGTACCGTTGAGGTGGGCAATTAAAGCGAAAGGACGAGTGACGTGTGCGCTCGAGAAAGCAAGAGTGCGACAATTTCACGCTGTGGAGACGCACGCGCCGGCCTTAAGCTCGGATGCGCATGCTCATTCCGAGGACAGACAGCAGAGATATTGAATCTGTATATACGGAACGACTGAGTTACTTAATAATAATAATAATAATAATAATAATAATAATAATAATAATAATAATATCTGAGGGCTTATCCCGCCACGTTAGCCTAGTCCTGTGACAAGTAATATAAGGTTTTATGCTACAACCACTAGACAACGGAAATATATTTAAGAATTTTATTAACATTTTTATTAGACAACAAATATTCATTAAACATCCATGACCTAGGCGGGATTCGAAGCCGCGACCTCGGGCGTAACACGCGGACCAACCGCCACGTTACCAACTGATCCAACCGCTCGTCTAGAAGTTTCCGTACCTATGCACCAACAGTTACTATACTAGTACCATAACACATCCGCTTTTTGATTTTTGAAAAATAAAAATCTATCATAGGCCCCAGCTTTAGGCTACTCACAAATCGACGGAAACGCGACGGCAAAGTTATCACTTTCGTGGCAGTCTCATGTGAGCGACAGGTAAGCTTGTCTCGACTGCAAGTTCTATATATGTAT
>JAFELO010000903.1:424778-449251 GCA_017140195.1 Eumaeus atala
TTTTTGCGTGAAACTCCTTTTTGGATGATCAGGGAACGTCGCAGCCTGCTATCACGCGGTTTGGTTACTTGATTGCAGATATTATGTTTTGGCAGAGCGCCGTGCGCAAACCACTTCCATCCCTGGACATTCATAAGTTAGCTCCGATGTCGACGCGCCTTTTCCAATTCTTCTGCTCTGTTGGCGTAATCCCGTGTTCTTAGAAGACAGCTGTAGTACATCGGATACTAAAAAAGGCGACCGCTCCCATCAATCCATCGACTCGAATCGATGACGACGCGAATACGTCGAGCGACAAGACGGAACAGGTTTAACACCGCCGCCAACCGCATATTCTACTTCAGAGGCGCGCTGTGTCGCTCAGTCCCGTCGCACCAGGCTTCCGAATTGTTCGCTATAATATGGACGCAAAGGCGCGTTTCATGTGTTGAATACTTCGCGCCAGTCGTCACAACCGAGGTACGCTCACAGTGTGGAATCACTTCTAGTCTTGCAAATATCTATGGGCGGCGGTACCAACCAGCTCATTTGCCTACCTCATAAAAAAATAATTCTAACCGGAACCTGTAAAGCTAAAATTTACAGTATATAATTATTAAGTTACAATAGTTATTAAGTTCTTAATATGCTAGCCGGACCTTTAACAATATTTATTAATAACTAATTGACTTTAATGGGAACTTATGAATTCGGCCATATTTATATGGAATCCAATTCATGTCACTCTTTCTTTATAATAAATAAATAAGAAACAAGGTAAGGAAAGTTATAAAACAAAACACAAATAAAACCAACAGCATTTTAAGTTACCTTCCTGTATATTCCATTTTTTGCTAACTTTTAATATATCTTGCATTGTAAACATATTATTTATTATAAATAATAAGTACAGATCGTTTCAATACTTTAAACAATAAATATTTTTGCTGCCGCAGTCTCACGTGGGCTCACATTGAACAATAAATAAGTTATCAGGCTCCTGCAGTGTAGCGTGGCCTCAGGTATAAAATACATTAGTCGCTCCTGCCGTTGTCTAGAGTGGCCTTGCAGACGTAGCCCTTGAGGGCCAGCACGCCCCGGCACTTGATGTGCACCTGGTAGCGCGCGCACCAGTCCAGTTTGTTGCAGCCGATGCCCGCTTCAGACAGGGTCTTAACTGCAGCTATCGACAGTAGATCTGCAACAAGTAAGACAAACTCTTATAATTCGTATGAAAATAAAGGAGTTGTTATAAGTACGTTTTTTACAGTATAGCAGACGAGAAGTCAGAGCCCTTCTATGTCTACCGCCGCCCAGAACATCCGCAAACTATGCGGGCGAAGTCTCCTTTCTTCCTCCCCTTCAGTGGGCTACCGCCTACTCACAAACTGCACGAGACGTGACGCCAAAGGTGTCACTAAGTGGTGGCATCACGAGAGCGAGACCGTCGCGAATGAGTCGAGCCGGACCAATTCCGGACAATTTTTTTTTTTTTTTTAATTTCAAATATTTAAGGCAAAGGCTGTGCGCCGAATCTTACGTAAGGTAACCATACTTTCTAAATATAACACTAAGTTCTACACACTAAGTTTCAATGTACATTCAGCAATATTTTCTTTCTATCGTATTTTGGTTGCTTAGGACAATACCTACCGTGTCCTTGTACAAACTTTAACAAATCAAGCTGTATAGAGAGCAAGCTGTGCGTGAGCAGCTGCACGTAGTAAGCGCGGCAGAACGCGTGCAGCGCGGGCGGCACGACGGAGCACTATGCCACGTCGAGTCGCGCTTGTCTATACAGCAGTACGTGCCAGTACCTGGTGGGTCCGCATGCGTGAGCAGCTGTACGTCGTTGGCGCGGCAGAAGGCGTGCAGCGCGGGCGGTACGACGCAGCACGACGCCAGATTGATTTGCGCGATGGTGGGCTTGACTGTGGCCCACGCGTGGAGCTTCCGAAGGCAGCCGCCGCCCACGTCTGCCACGCCCAGCTGCTGCATACGACCTACCACGGAAAGAAAGTTTCTTTAAGCCAAACATTTCAAGCGGTGGGTGATATCACTTTCTAGAATCCATGCATCTCGCTCAGCCATAGCTGCGGGTGAGCGAGATGAAAGTTAATGTCATACTATCGCTGGTACGTTAAACTTCATGCGACTCACTTGTCCACGGAGATCTCTAGCACAGAGAGAAAAGTAAATGTATGTTGTCCGTATAATAAATGTGGACGAACCTCACCGAGAACCACAAAAAGTTCGTCCATTTATTGTACAAACAATAAAAAAATACGCGCGTATTAGTTGAATGCCCAGTCATTTTTTTATATACAAACGAGCGTGTGGGTAGTGACTACCACACATAGACATATGCAAAAATTGGCGTCTTGCAGAGGTTGCGTTGTTGGCCTTTAAGGAATAGATACGTTAGTTTCTTGAAGGCCCCTAAGTCTAAATACTGAAGCAGGCAGCTGATTGTACAGTACAGTTGTACGCGGTAAAAAGTGGCGTTTAAACCGCACTGTTTTCCGCAACCTATGTACTCGCCACTTCTACATACGCTTGATAACACTCCAGTTAATAGCCAAGTGCGAATTTACGTTTAAGTTGTTAAAAAAAATTAAGTTCGGCCACCGGCTACTCACAAACCGTACGAAGCGCGACACTAAAGATGTGACTTTACGGCGATCATGTGAGCGAGAAGTACGCCCCGGTCGTACCGGCGCATTTCCGTTGCATAAGAGAATGTAGTGTCATGCACTATGCATGGCACTACGTCCTCCTATGTAACATGGCACTACCTCTTCCTCTGGTGGCCCGGGGCGGGATTCTCCAGCCCCTGGTACCCTCCTGGGGTAATCGATTTTTAAACTGTGCTGCCATGAGATGGGCCGGCCCAATTCAGCTGCAGACAAATTGAATGTAATGTGCGCTACCTCTTCAAAAAACATAATTGACATAAACATTAAGTAAAAACAGATGTCTTTGACATTCGAGGCTACTTGAGAAAAAAAGCTAGATCACTAATGCCAGCATTAATAAATATTATATGCTACTCAAACCAAAATAAGGGCCACTAAGATTTTTTGATGTACCATGAAAATAATAAAGATATTAACTTGTTTAACTTATGTAACTACAAAATAATGTTATTGATCATAATCTAGGCTAACCATTGCTTAAAATAAATGATCATGGTTTGTTTTTTCATGTTCATAATAAAATTGGCCATTTTGAATGAAAAACATGAACAAAAGAATTCGCCGGAAAAAAGACAAACTACTGTTCTTGTCACTTTTGTTTCTTCTTTTTAATAACGAGTATGTCCTCCTCTCTTAGCAATACACTCTAGAATCCTCGTATGCATACCCTGGATTTAAATTACTCACGTTTTCATTTGGAATCTGCTCCCAAGCATCTTTTAAAACGTCAATCAGCCGCTGTTGGTTGAAGACACCTTGCTCATTCTCTCTAACTCTTCGTTTCAATTGGTCCCACAATTGCTCGATCGGATTTAAATCCGGACTGTTAGCTGGTCATGGTAATACCTCTATATGAGACCCTTCTAGGACAGTTTTGGTTGATCGATCTGTGTGTGCACGGGCATTATCTTGCATCAGGATGAATCCAGGCCCCACTCGCTGTGCAAATGGGATCACCTGAGGCCTGATGATGTCCTCGATGTAACGTTCTTCAGTTACGGTACCCGAATTTAAAATGGTGAGCTCGGTTTTACCGTCCTAACTAATCCCACCCCAAACCATTACGTTGGGACCACCGAAACGGTCAACTTCGTGAATGTAGGACTCCGAAAACCGCTCGCCGCGTCGTCTCCACACTCTTAACACGCCGATAATCATTAAGAAATTTTACTTTGCACTCGTCTGTAAAAGGCACCCTGCCCCACTGATTAATCCCCCAGTTGAAATACTGACGGGAGTATCTTATTCGAACTACCCGTAGTCTTGACGTTTGCTGGTCTTCGTGCAATCGATTGCGTATAGTTTGATCACGGACACGGGGACCCGATGTCAGCCGCAGGTGGTGCTGTAACTTACGGGCCGCTACTGTACGATCACGACGAGCACTTAGTTGGCTGTACCGCTCCTCATGAGTCGTTGTTATGCGAACTCCACCTGAACCAGGTCTCCTGGCAACACTGCCAGTGTCTTGGAAGCGATTACATACATTTTATAAAAACCCAACTGCAAACCCACGTAATGCCGAGAACGTCCTTCTTGAATCATAGTTATGGCTCTGGTTGCTGTAATTGTATCCATGTGCCTTCGTACTGGTGGCATGATTAACGCGAGATGATCAATGTATCAATTAAAATTGAAAAAGTAATACTTTTTTCCTAAAAGAACCGAAACAAGTTAAGAAGACAATCAAAGAAAAACATAAAAATAATATCCAATTATTTTTTCTTAAAATAATGGCCAATACTTTCGTATTAGGAACTTGAACACATAAAATAAAAAAAGGCATAAAAGAGATCAAACACCAAAGAGTTCGTAATATGAATATAATGCTACTTATCAGTTATTTCAGTTTACTGAATTGCACTTTAATGTAAATAAACCAGTGGCCCTTATTTTGTTTTGAGTAGTATATATGGAGAGCCGATGAATAGGGAAGAACATGAAAATATGGGATAAGACTGGAACACGCCACGTCTCTAAATATTACAGAAAAAACAAAAACATCACGCATGCGACTAACGAATGGAAGTCAATGCGAACATTGACTTACATTACTTGCATACTGCCCCCGCTCCACCTCCCCTCGCAACCCATTATCACCATACGGTGATAATGGGTTGCGAGGGTTCAGCAGCTCTATGCTGACGGAAGTGTCGAGTGTAGCTTCATCGGTTACTATTAGATACGTCAGGCGACGGTCTAGGTGAGATTGTGGTCGATAGGGGGCCAGATATTTCCCCCAGTGGGAAGTGCACGTACCTTCTTTAACATATTCTTCCAGCACCGCCCACAGCACCTTGATGCCGGGCAGGATCGCCTCGCACTTGCGCGCGTCCGCCTCGCTGTCTGCCTCCGCCTCGGGGCTCGACACGCGCGCTGGAAATATAACGTAATTATACGCTTTCCTTCTTCTTATTTGTACGATAAAACAGATGCATTTCAATGATATGTTATCCAATTCGGGTTTACGTTCTGTGGCACAAAAATTGCACAAACAATAAAAGGGGAGGAGGAAAGGAAGAAGTGCAGATATTCATGGGCGTCGGTAGTCCTCCCTATACTAGAGGACAGTTCCTCGTCGAATACATTCAGAGGCACAATAAATATAGTTCTACGTACTTCCGAGGCAGGGCCCTACGGCGCTATCAGCTACTGACACCGTGTACGTTACACGTATTCTGTATATTGTGTCCTGTAAGTAATGAACCGACACCCACAAGCAACTACACACTCAAGGTGGTAATGTAAATGCGTTGCCCGTGTTATCCCATCCCTCAATGGCTAATTCGTGGTCTATAATGAGCCGAAACTGGCGAGTATAGCCATCACTTCAAGTGAGAGAGAGAGAGAGAGAGAGAGAGAGAGAGAGAGAGAGAGAGAGAGCGCTCTCTCCAATAAGGTAGATCTTATTTTTGTTCATTAAAATGTAGAGGCAAGGCAGGTACGTAAGGATCATGGTATATGGCGTTCTCTCTTCGTACCCCTTTAGGAAGCTGACGTAAAGATGTGTCATTGCTTAAACTTGTTAAATTTGGTTTCTAATTTACTAGATAAAGGAGTTTATGATACAAAAAACCACACGAGTAAATCAATAGTAATTTAAATTATACAATTAGTTTGTTGTATACATTACATATGTGTAGCTTTGATGCACAATCACACTTTCTTTTTCAATCACAATTTGAAGAACAAAAAAACACAAAAAATATAACTAACGTTTAGTAAAACAGGGATTCAAAGACACCTTGATAATTATAACACAGGCGTATAACTCTGTTATAGGATTATTCCTGTAAACACTTATAACTTTTTTGTTTGTATACTTTTAAAAGTATTTCTACAAATAGCACCTTAATGGCTTTCGACGGTGTTTTTAGGAAAAGATTCAAAGTGTTACATTTTACTTCTGTTTAAATAAGCAGAAATGGAAGCGGTGTTAAAAACACTCTATTCGATTACCACTTAAACCCCTGAGTAAAATAAAACTAGCGGAATTATTTGATAAACATAATTTATAATTACAAGTACACGAAAAGAAATATTTAACAAGTAGCTTGTTAGCCTGTAACTTTTAATGAATATGGCACTTGCGGAGCACAGGGCTGTGAGAATGTTTAAGGGCGTCAATAGGGGCGAGTTATCAAACGTAATCGACGAGTCATTTGTAGCTATATGCAATAAAACACCACTGTCTTTATCCAACTTGAACTGTCAGCATGTGAACAGTGAAATGATAATAATATATATAATAATAATTAATTGGCGTTTTGTATGGGAGGAACAATAAGTCGAATATTTATTAATAGAATTTATTTGATTAATCGAAGTATGAACCACCGTTTCTATGCACTTTTGTCATAATTCATTAATACCTTTACAAAAAACTAGTAGGACGGGAATCAATAAAATCTTTGAAGGCGATTTGGACTGCCCCATCGGAGTTAAATTTTTTCCCTTGCAAGAAGTTATCAAAATTTCGCAAAAAATGGTAATCTGTTGGAGCAAGGTCCGGGGAGTACGGGGGATCTCTTAGACTTTCCAATTGAAGCTCCTCTAATTTGGTAGCCGTCTGTTGAGCAGTGTCTGGTATAGCGTTGTCGTAAAGCAGCAGTGGCGTGGAGCGAATGACCAGCTTAAGTAGTTTGCAATAGCTGACAGTAGACATCAGCCGTAATAGTCCGGTCAGATTTAAGAAAACTGTGATGAAGAATACCGACACTAGTCCACGAAACACTTACAAGTAACTTGTTCGGGGTTAATGTTCGCTTGGGACAGGATTTGGCTGGGTGATCAGGATCCAATCATTGCTTATCGTAAATAATCCATTTTCCATCACAGGTAATAATTCGGTTTAAAATACCTTCATTATTGTGTCGGTTAAGTAATGTAACGCAGCAGATGCCGTGCGTTTGCCGCTTTGCTGCAGTCAATTCGTGGGGCACCGACCATTCAAGCTTTTTAATCTTCTCAATTTGCTTCAAGTGAATTAAAACAGTTTTATCACCAACAACGCCGCCTGCAGATAACTCGGACGTGGTTGGGATGGATCCGCTTCCACAATAACCTTCACATCTTCATTATCAAGTTGGGCATCAGGCCGTCCACGAGGCTTGTTCTGCAGATCAAAATTTCCAGAACGAAAAGAAACTGTGTTTCCTTTTGCAACACGACCGTCATATACACATCATTCAACGTTCGAGTCGTTTCCACAGCACTAGTGCCACGGCGGAACCGTGCTCGTAAGTAATACGATATTTTAAGATTTCCATCTTGTAAAATGAGTGGCGGAAACAGAAAAAACAGAAGAAATAAACAAATGAATGACGGTCACTGAAGCACAAATACAATAGCTGTACAAATTTGAATTTGGACCAAAGAGGAGAAATTCGTGATTAAAATGGCCAGTGCGAAAAACGCCAATTTCATATGTAAGAAGGACCTAATAATATATGTGGATTTATCACACCATGTTATCCTAGCCCTGTGCTTAGTACCATAAGGACGTGTTACAGGTACTGGACAACGGAAGTAATATAGTTAAGGTTTATACTATAGAAATACATACATCCATGACGTAAGCGAAATTCGATCTCTGGCGTAACGTGCTCGGCATACTCGCTTTACCGCTGCGCCATTCGTATGTCAACGACGACTTTGGACAGTCCGTCGGGTGAAAAGTGGTAAAACTCACCAGAGTCAACGTTGTTGGAGTTCTGCGACGATATTCCGTTGAGGCTTTTGGTGGTGGATTCGTCTTTCTCATCCCGCGGTATCACGTCGGGGTTGTACGCGAGGATCACGTTCTCAATGCGCTCTGCACGCAGTGCTGAGAATACTGGAAAACACCGGATATTTTAACAACTGTTACTTGCAAATTGTAACCGACCGAGTGCTTCTCGCTTTTAGCAATATCACCGACTCAATTCACGAGTAGGTAAATCCTTTACGTCAAGCTACATTACGCTAAGTAAGTTTCACATCACCAATTCCTCATCTTTCATGGTCAGGACAAGTCACTCGTCACGTCACGACAACACGAAGTCATCATCAAAACTTCTCATCGTCACTACATGATATATAGTGGTCAGGACAACGTGTTCTTCTAATGCTCCTCCATCAAACGTCTTTAGAAACAACTTTAGAAAGTGAGTACAGTTAAACAGTTCCGAGATACAGTTTTGGCTGTTACTGAACAATGCTTGACTCTTGACCGAGTGGCTCCACAAAATTGTATAGCATACAGGGAAACAAGTCGACGTGGAAATCGAAAAGGATTTCCATCATATCCTAAAGAACTAAATGTGTGACCTTGTCTTATTTACTGATCGACGATATCTTATCTACTTCCTTAATGATGCAATATCAACGCTTGATACATTAAACGCAGTACACAAAGATAAGCTGTACATATTATAAACCAAAGTGCCCAAAAGCTATCCGTCTGTATGATCAATTTTCTCGAATTCTACTGTAATCACTCACGGATAGAACGATTCTAGAGGAAGGCTTTAGTGTGTGTGCGTGTAACATCCGGCCTATGTAACTTTGTTACTGAGGAAGTCGGGGCAGATCGCTAGTATTGTTATAAACTTCACTCACAAGCCCTATTATTGAAGACGTCCTCGAAGTTAAGACGAGGAGACTATTAAACCACAGTCCAACATATATCACGAAAACCTGTTATTCCACACACATATCCTGCTTGTCACGTGAAAATGGAAAAACTATTTTTCATGTGACATGGTAAAGTCTCTTTAGTGTCGCGGTGTATTTTGCTCACCTTCTCGTACTTTTAATTACAGTCAAGTACTAGTAAATTAGGTTACGGAGCCCATCCGGACTGCGTGTCCAGTACAAGTCTCATAAATCATTATTCATACTTAAATAATATTTTTTTTATTTTTTATTTCTATTATGTTTTGTCTGTATTCCTTAGAAGTAAACATAATAATTTTAACGTAATGAGGATGCCTGGGTGTTGGCATCTCTGTTATCTAACGTTGTCGACTTCTTCGTTTAACTAACTTAATAACGTAACTTAATAGATTGTCTGTCATTTGTTATAAATGACATTTATAATCATAATCGTCATCGTATCTACCTAACTACAAGTAAATTAGGCTTCTGACTGATGAAAATTAAATTTAAAAAACTTGCACTCTGGCATTTGATGTAAGTAGCATGACTTGCGGAAAAGATTAACGTAAAGTATACATAGGAAGTAATTTATAATTGTTATCAGTGTTACCATTGAATTTATAATTGTTATCAATGGCAACATTGATAACGATTATAAACTGACCAATGATAAGTGATAAGTGATAAGGTGTTCTGATTGTTATTATAGTATGGCGTAATAATTGTGATGGTTTTAATCTCTCGTGACGACGTGAAACTCACAATCAAATTATGAGATTTATTAGTAAGTTATAATTCCTGATACTTCTGGGGGGGAAATGATGTGGGTTAGCAAATGTAATATATATTTTTTCATGTAGACTATTTATCAGAAAGTTAAATATTTGCGCATGAAAATATTACAATTAGGAATAGAAGTAGTGCCATGCTCCATAGGAAGAGGTAGTGCCATGCATTAGTGCACATAGACACTACATCCTCCTATGCAACGGACTTCGGCCGGAACGACCGCGGAGGTACCTCTCGCTCACATAATAACGCCGTTAGGTGACATCTTCAGTGTCGCGTTTCGTGCTGTTTGTGAGTAGCTGGTCATCCATGGGGGGGGGGGGGGGAAGAGGGCAACGCAATGGCATATTCTTAGAAACGTTTATAACATTTAGTTGAAGACGGACAGGAGGAACCGAAAATGATCAGTGGATTGTTGGACATGAGACCCAGAGTCAGTCCTCGCCGGATATCATAAAAAACTTACGGCAATGTTCATACATGCCCACAGGTTTTTAAATGATATGCGGTTCCACCATCTTCTGATAAATACCAAAGAAAGTTAGCATAGATATGTGGTCTTAAGCCAGATGAATCTTGTGGACTAATCTTGAAACAACTTGGCCGACTGGCGCTACCATCACTTTGCTGCCTTCAAACGTACATGGGCGTGACGAGACCTACTCGTATCAGCTGAAGAAACAGATTCTCGTCGCCGACGAGATCCACATACACTTGTAATCGACGACAAACCGAGATTAAGCAAACATAATAAAAGTTGTTTAAATATGTGCATAAAATTGTATAAAAAAACTACCAAATGATTTAAAGAAACTAAGGCCGGCAATGTTTGAAAGTAAATTATATGAAAGGATTGTCACAAAAAGCTATTATAACATCAAAGATATATAGGATAAAAAGTGTATGTATAATTATTAATATTGTTTATATACATTGTTTATTTAATCCTATTTAAATAATTTAGATTTTTTGTGATATTTAATGGTAACTCTAATGTGAGAACAAATTTTTGCATGCTATTATTAGGTGTAGCGAAACATGTGTACTTTATTACGAGTAACATCTTTTGTATCTTCTACCATGTTTAAATGCAAACATGCGACATAGCAACTCCATAGATTTTATATGTTGAAGTATTATCAGTACACAGTTCTAATCCACATCTTTTTGTTTGCATACAAAACCTGTTTGCGGCGAGCTATTTGGTCTGTCCTTTAAGTTTTATTTTGATCCAAAAAGTTGTCCAATTAGACCACTGTCATGTGGAGTCGAGTGGCATTGTGTACACGACATACGGATAAGAGCTACGCTTATAGTATATGGTGGCAAGCGAGCAGTCGGGGCAGTTTAGATTAGTTAGAGGTAGCGCCATGCTGCATTACTGCGGAATTGGGCCGGCACGACCGGGGAGGTACCTCTCGCTCACTTGATACCACCGTAAAATGACAACTTCGGTGTTGTGTGTCGTGCGGTTTGTGAGCACCATTGGCGCGAGGCGGAAACGGGGACGACGCATCGGCATAGTGATTATGCGACTGTTCATGGCTGTCGATAGTTTTTAAAAACACTCCGATTGAAACAACCGACCAATAATCATTACGGCGATCCTAGTCATCCTTTGAACACTACCAAGTGCGCAGGGCACTCCCAGATCGCGCCTGTTCGTCTCCACGGCAATAATGACGCTATTTCAACAAAGCGGTTTTAGTTATTTTCCTACGTCATATACGTACAACCTTCATATTAACTACGTAGCGATATAATTATTGACTAGTCGCTCGGTTGCATAGCATGATGTCCGTACTGCCAGAGTGATGAGTGGTATATCGATCCTATTTTAACTATAACGGGACCTCCATTGTGCGCTTCAATATACTATACATAGAAAGGATCTTCAATTTCAGAAATTAAAATCAAGCAAACTAACATAATTTTGATTATCTGTATCTAATATCATAACTTCCTGTCTGAAATTTATTATCAAAGCTTATTCCAAGCCTTGCACTCAGATAGGATCTAGCCTCGTCCTAGATGATCGCTGCGTATGTGACGTAACCCTCGCTAGCCACCGGCGCGATATTGAAGTGAGCGAGAGCTTAGCTTAGATGAAAGAAAGTGTAGGTGTAAGCACAAACAATCGGAGCCTTGTTACGACTACCGACTCCTACAAACATCACATATAATTACTATGTCGATGCGTTGCGCTCTTCCCAATGGGCCATCGGTTTCTCCCAAACCGCACGAAACACGACACTGAAGATGTCATTTTACGGAAGTATTACGTGAGTGAGAGGTACCTCCCCGGTCTTGCCGGCCCACTGCCGTTGTATAGGAGGATGTAGAGTCATGCACTATGCATGGCACTACTTCCTCCTACTCAGCATGACACTACCTCTTCCTAAAAGATGTGTTGTATCTAGATTATTATCTATCAAACCGTTCTAAAACTTGAACTTACCATTATCCAAACACTCTTTCAACGCAACCGTTCCGTCCTCGTTTATGAATATCTTGACGCCAATCTTGAGGTTCTTCCTCTCCTCCTCCGCCATTTTGTTTTGCACGTCATCGTGTGGTCGCGTTATGTTCACCACCGCCTCCCTGGTGTTCGAAGCCACTACCATGTAATCAGAATACTGTTCCAAATCTTCGCGGTTTGTAAGACCATTTTGTTTAGGACCATTGTGCGTGCCCCATTCAGACAGCGTTAGTTTAATGCTCTCCGATAACTGAAAATGGTTTGGAAAACGGTTACTTTACGACGAGAACACATTTAGTAAGTATGCCGTGAAGTGGGGCTGTGTCGTGCTAATTTCGTGGCAGACTTGTGGGGCCTTGCAACAGTCTGGTTGGAACTATATTGACTATATCCGGAAATGCCTATGCAGTGCCTATAGCTAGAACCAGGCCATTCCTTTGGTTCCAAGGTAGACTATAATTGTAGACTCTGTCTTGAAAACATTTTCTTAACAGTTTACATCTTTCATCTATAAGGCCGTGTAATCCGGGGTTCAACCAATAAATTACCCGGAACTAATAAAAAACGAGATGTTCAGAAGAAGAAGTAACACCCCAAAAAGGAAGGTGTTATGAAATGTGATGAAGACGGGGAATGTGAGATGGAATGCAAAATGGAATTTACTGCTACCATATCGCTAGATACTATAATTGCATAATTTATAACTAATATTGCTGAAACAGGCAACAATTTTGTGTGTACGAAACAGGAAAAAGGTAAACAGTGTGTACTACAGGAAAACAAGTATTGGCATCGATTCGGTTAATGCGACGTACTTTAAATCTGCACTATCACTCATGGCATTACTAAATGTAATGGTGTCAGTTTTGTGGACTCCCACGACCAATCAAATGGTTCCTATACCAATCGAATTAAATATAAATCATATTTGGGACGATTTGATTGGTTGTTAGCCAACTATACTGACGCACCCGCCTTCTTATCGCAAATATAGTATTATAAAGTATTTTCACAACAACTATTATAATAATAAAATCAATCCCAATAACGCCGACACACCTATATCTAGATAAACAACTGGTACAGTATATTATTAGTAGCGAGTTATCTTGTGTAATTTAAAATAAAGATGACTACACTCGTTAGAATTGATAAGCACTTTCCAGATAACAAAGGTATGTTTGAAACTGTCCAACTATCAGGATGTATGACTTCATTTTTTCTTTCCGGACTTGAACTTATTCTGCGGAAGCGAAGAGAAGCCCAATACAGCTCAATTGAACTACTATGAGCGATTGCCAGGGACGAGACTAGGTTTGGGGTCCAAACATTGACATAGCCCCCTCTCTCCCGCAGATGGGAACGATTCGACCCGACGTTAGTGTCTGTAATAGTTAATTTCACTATTATTTTCATGACCTGAGTGATCGAGGGCCCTCCTTGCTCGGCTCTGACGTCGGGGGCAGCTCGCGCGCGCGCTAGCCGAACTGGTGCCGACGCTGACGTCAGCGTTGGAAACATGGAGAGGATCAAGAACTGGATGGGTCGTCCTCCCGATGTGCGACTTGCAAGAACGCACACTCGTGAAACGCTATAGACTGTTTTCAATATTTTATCTACCGATGGATTTCGCTACCGAAGATAGAATTTTGGCAATTTCGTTTGGACCTTGTCCCAAAATCCCATCGCCGGTAGCAGAATCTAATAAGAGATATGTATAACATAGTAAACGGCCGGTAGTTGCAATGCTTCCTTTCCTATGTGTTCCCGTTACCATACATTCACCTCGTATTCCCTAATATTTAACATACAAAAGGCACTTGTTTGGGCTGCAATTTCTCCGGTAGTACCCGCCTCACATTATCCTTTCCGTTGTTTTATAGTATATTGCGATCAATAATTAAAACTTGTAACTACAAAACATACACGTAACCGAGGGATGAAACATTTTTTCGGGAAAGCATAGCCGTGTGGAGTGTCATTGGATAAGGCTTTCTAAATGGCGCGGAGGTTTGTAAGAAATTTTATAGATTGTGTTAATACTTTGTGACATATTTGCTCCTTAAGTAGTGAAGTGTATGCATGAATGCGCGCGAGGGTGCGTGCTACGTGTTTGTGTAACTTTAGAACTGCCGTGGGGAAAATTGTAAAAAAAATTAACGAATTCAATAAAAACTTCAAACGAAAATTGGTTTGCGCAATATCGAAGTCTAAGAATTATAGGTTTTTTGTTCGCTGGGCGGAGCCCCCAATCTGACTCGCTCCACAACTCAGCTGTTTCTGATATGGAAATCGAATGACGACCGACGAATAGTAGTATGATACGCAGGTTTACTGACTGTTAAGTTGTTAGCTAAGTACATCCACGCGCAATGTTATGAAAACAAATTATGACAATAGTGTGTGTTGACACAAAAATCCCAGTGAACACCTACATGGCACATTGTGTTATCAGAATGGACTTCAAAAATGGAGGTCTGTTGTTCAGAAATATGTAGTGTCAAACCAGCAACAAGAGAAAACTGAACATTATTTAGCCTCATAAATTATCCTTATTCTGATTTGTAATAGCAATAATGATAATTGATAAAATCTATAAAGGAGTTCTAAATAATACTGGCAACTGATGACACTAAATATTTTATTAGGAAATGTATCAATAATATAAGTTTGATACTACTTTAAAGTAGGTAATTTTCTTTTTTTTTTTCGGCATGTAAAACTGCTACACCTGAGTGTACCTTTTTTTCTATTTGTCTAAGATAAAGCAAAGATTGAAGGTCAAAGCTCAGAGAACGCTAAAATGAATTAGATACAATAATAGTATATTGCAAAGCGACAAAGCAACTGGGGCGGTGACAGTCACATAGCCACTGACCTTTTGATTCGATAGCACATTGCCTACGTCTAGCGGCGTAACCACACAGATGGATGTCCGTGACTATTCACCGAATGGGGTTCTCACTGACCAAGCAAAAAAAGCGTCATAAAGTCCTCTGTGACCGGGTAGTTTGCCACCCTATTATTTCACCACCGTCTACGTCTGTTCACATTCACCCACTATCTAGGGGTTTCTATTATCTTGTGTCACACTGAATTCATGTTTCTATCAATGAATACTTTCATTCATCGAATTGAATACTATATTGTCTTATATCCGGATCTATCGGGTACTGAATTTAAATCGTTATAAGCACCGATAATTCCGTCTAGTCTAAGATCTTAGACTCGAAAACTCTCTTTTGTAGGTCAAATTAGGCACACCGCTCCGATACTCTAGAAGCGGCAGAATCCCATCCCTTGCGCAGCAAGCAGCAGCGGCAGGTTCCCGCGCTATTGAAAAAAGGGGTAACATTGTCAGATTTAGCGGTAGTTTGGCGGAAACATATTTTAACATACCTCGTCATGAGGTGTCGCTAACAATAAAACACGTTATGAGTTTGTTACAAAGTTTTCATCTCATACTTTATTTTAGTGGCAACCCAGTCACAACATAATCATCATTAACGTCCACTGCTGAGACAAGCATATGTACTATTACTGATGTTATAAATTCGAATGTTTCACCTTTCACGCAAAAACTAGGCACTGAACTCATTTAACAAAAAATTGACACAGATATAGACAATCTGGGATAACACAAAATAAAAAAGTGTTCCGTAGCAGCAAACAAAAAATCCAACTCTTTCACTTCCTCATCGATTTTGATCAAACCAATTTTCGTTTGAAATGTTTAGTGAATGTTATGGAATTCCATCGATTTTTTTTATAATTTTCCTCTCGGTAATTCAAGTTATTAGCGATTTCGTTTTTTACCATTTGGCTACGGAACCCTAAAAACGACCGCCTAGTCTATCCTAAGTATATACTTAAGATATATCGGTAATATGGCAATTTTACACGGATGAAACTAGCCGCAGCTAGTTTTTATAATATATGATGCGTACACTACACATTGGTACTACGAACTAAATAAAATTGTAATTTCATATCTTTCCATATGTGATTAGCTACATAGTGACCTCTGCACGCGACTACAGTATTTGAATTACAATTAACAAACTTATTAATATTCACATAGGTATGTAGGTATATCACAATATTAACTTATCAAGGATAGACGCCTACATTTTTAAGGCAGAAGAACATTGATCCAGTTTTAATCATCTAATTTTCATCATCTAATTCAATAACTTTTAACAGTACAGGTAAATTATAAGATCAGCATTCTTTGTGATCAAAAGAGTAAAGTATAGTCCTCCTTCGTCTTGCGCAATAGGGAAAAAAAGATATACGTATACATTATACATTTATAGAAAAATCTTTGTTGGTCGACTGCACATTGTGAATGGTTGACAGATTTCAATACACGAGTTGTCTTTAGATTTGTCGTTATAACACGTAGTATATTAAAATATATTTTAGCCGGCTCCTAAAAAAGGAGAACCATTGGACACGTATGTATATAATGTTTATACCATAACATAACATATCTGCTTATTTATTGCGCAATAATATGGTGGCTTCGAGATGACATCACTCGTTAAGCAAAACGACCAACAACGATGAAGTCTGTAAGAGCATGACGATGCACTTTTGAACAGCCAACTTGTCATTCGCCTGACTATCTCACTGTTAATATTGTTCATTAGATGTATAATGAAGATTAAAAGAACTCGTCTAATTTTCTTCTTTCTTGAATAAAATTTAATTGAGTGTAAATTTGTAGCATTGCAGCAGGCTCGGCCCGGTGCGTATTTCTCTCGAAAACAACATGGGATTCTTGGAAAAGAGCCTATTCCTCTCTTAAAGGCTGGCAACAAGGCTCCTTTGCCCCTACGATAAGGGATATTCATGTTTACATGTGTGCGTAGTTCATTTCGTATTTAATTGTTATTTTTTTGTCTCAAACAGTTGGGCTGAATATTGATTCTATGAGCTGTACAATTAGTGATGTTGCGTCTCGATTTGCACGGGACTGCTCAATTTTAATAAAAATACTTTTTGCCATAATTGTGTACAAATTTGGGGGCTATTTGTGTATTAATAGTCAAGTTTTTATTAGGTATCTTTAAAAAAGTATAAAACCGGTGCAAGTTAAATTTAATTGTTTAAATGTCTATTACTAATGGTAAAAAAAAATTAAGACTCGCTTTCTTCAGGTGTTTCATTTATAAAGCATAATTTATAAGCACGGCTAATCGTAGATACCTACCTACGAGGGTGGATCTAAAAGTTCTAAGCCCGACCAAGAAAATGAAAGAAAAGTGGATCTAAATTTATTTTTATTTTTCGACAGTCTCCATCCAGTTCAACACACTTCTTCCACCTGACCTACAACTTGTTTATCCCCTCGAAAAAAAAAGATTTCGCAAGGTCGGCGAAATAATCGTTTACTGCGACTATCACCTCATCTTTGGTCGAAAATTTCGAACCACCCGAATGTTTTTTTAAATTTGGTAATAAATGATAATCCGAGGGGGCTAAATCCGGCGAATAAGGTGGGTGGGGCAGCAATTCGTAGCCACAATCATGGATTACAGACATTGTTTCAACCAAAGTTTTTTTCTTACGCAACATTCCCGGCCTTTTTTCTTTTATTTCTTCCCGGAGTCTTCGTAAAAGGTAATAATAACTAGAATTTATAGTTTGACCTTTCGGTTATTTACCGATCTACAAAAATAATGCCCTTCGCATCCCAAAAAACAGAAGCCATGACTTTGTTAGTCGACAAAACGACCTTAGCCTTTTTCGGTGTAGGAGAGTCTGATCTTTTCCATTGTTTGGATTGTTACTTTGACTCAGGAGTATGGTGGTGAAACCAGCGAAAGCTGGTTTCACCACCATACTCCTGATTGAAAAATTGATGAAAATGGATGAAAGAAATGAAAAAAAAAAATGGATGAAAATCCATGGTAACAAATCTAGACAAAATGTCCTTGGGATCAGCCTCAAAAAGTTCCAAACAGTCTCGCGAAATTGTGTATCGAACTCGTTTTTGTTCAGCTGAAAGCAACCTCGGGACCCAGCGAGCAGAACCCTTATGGAACCCCAACTTTTCCGTTATTATGTGTTGCACCCGGCCATAACTAATGTTTGTTATCTCAGCTATCTTACCAATGGTCAAACGTCGGTCACACAGTATGAGAAAACAAATTTTATCGAAGTTTTCTTTAGTGGTAGAGAATGTAGGCCTTCCACTCCTAGTATCATCTTTAATAATCTCACGACCTCGCTTAAACTCAGCTACCCACTTCTTGACACTGGAATACGATGGAGCAGACTCCCCCAAAGTGCTCACCATATCTTGATGGATGTCTTTTGGTGATAGGCCTTTTTTATTGAGGTATTTAATTACTGCACGGTGTTCAATCTTCTCCATTATTGAAAATTGCGTCAGATTGCTTCAAACAAATAATCACAGAAAATTTATATTGTGCTTGTATATTGTCGCTTCCAACTGCATCGTCTAATTCAGCATCCATATTATCGCTTAACAGCCGATGTAATACCATGTTCGAAAATACTGGTTCATGTTATATGTATCACAATCAAAATTGTGATCCGGCCGTTTCCATAAAAGCACAAATAACATCTTTTGATGTTGATGGATTAGGATACAAATTTGGAATTTCTAATGGATCCCGAGACGTCGACGTTTTGGGAGAATACCACGGGTTTGACAGACGGTCGGCCATATAACTGTAACAAAACGTGAATCTAAATAATTTAAGACACATTACACTGGCTACTTACGAATAACATATAATTATAAATTAAAAAAAAAAACATGAATGTATCGTCAATCAGTGGATAGAAATATTCCAAAGAGTTTGCGCAATTGACTTTACGTTAATAATTTTAAGACATTGCACTATGGGACTTTACACAGTGGGACATATTTGAAGTGCTATTGAACAGTACGTTTAATAGGTATTAATCTTATAATCAATCTTGCAGGGGATCAAATGTACACTATTTTTTTTTATTCATCATCAGCCTGTGCCTCCACTGCTCAGGCCTTCCTTGTCAGAAACATACGAGTACAAGGGGAACGGGCCATGACTCACCACGCAAGCCCAGTGCGTATTGGTGTATTGCAAATACTTAGTATATTGTTACAACCCAATCAAAGTAATATAACCATTTGTGTTGTGATAATTAAAAACAATACTCAGTCTTTAGTCAGTCAGTCTCAGTTCTTAGGTATATGTAAAATCGGCTTACCTGCACCGAAGCATAGATTTTGTATTAATAAATATAATGAAAAAGGTACTTACGATTTAATGCAGTTGTGTAGGTATTATAAAATCACTGATAAAATATCGTCCTTAAACACTGTTCACCAAAAAAACGTCCAATAAATACACTGTTGCGGCGGAATGAACATCTACGCATACAGAAAAAGCAGTCAAAACTCACAGACGAACGAGTGCGCGTGATACAAAAGCAGTCAAAACTCACAGACGAATGAGTACGCGTGATACAAAAGAGCGAATGATTTGATAATTTTGTGCGGAATTTGACCGGGTAACAAATTTTTTAAACAATAGAATCTTTAACAAAAATTACTAGAACGCTATTGGTCAGATTAGGGTCACTTTTGTAAGGGTAACGTCAAACTGTCACTGTGAGCCGCACTTATAGCTTAATTCCAGGAAACCAGATACATGATACGCTCATATAAAAGAATCGGTTTGATTGGAAAACAAAAGCCGTCGGCCGAAGCACGTATTGCACGACGCCGACGACGCGATCGCGATAGCAGTAGAAAAGTCCGTCCAAGAACACAAGCAAAGACACACCAAGACACGCTCCCGCAGTAAAATGCCAATAGGGCCAACTAACGGATAGCAGTTTTTAGTCGGTAGTAGCTATCGCTTCACGACCTGAGCTCGACACACACTCCAGGCCCCCTAGGGTCGGCTGGATGGTGCGTAAATGCATTTTTCCTGCTATAACCATATACACCGCTCGTACCGGTCGAGCGATGAAATCTTACATATAGTGACACAGTTATAACGTATGACTGACAGAATGTCAAACTCACACACCGCTTACGGAAAAGAACCAGGGTTCGAATCCGTAAGACTAGAGCTTAGATTGATAGAAATAAAATAACGCGACTTTAGAGAGCTCTAATAATAAATAAATTAAGAATACGGCTTTTGCCGATTTGTAGCGCAAATCGACCCCCTCCGTCAGAGGGGGGGCGAGGAGGCCGGCCTCCTCAGATAAGTCAAACACTAAACGAGCTTAATTATCTTTATCCACGTCACCGCAACTAAAACGGCATCGTGCGCGCGCCGTCCCACTAGAGTGGGGAGGGGGACCGCTTCCCCCTTTCCGGTCCCAAAAATAAGCACTATAGGGTACGCCCACAATCAACCCGGTTCATCTCTTCCCATCTGCGGGAAAAGAGGGGGGTCTGTCCCCCTATCGTCTCCCTAAACCTGAAGACAAAAAAGTCTTCGTAGTCAGTCGCACTGTTGAGGCTGGACTAGCACCGCCAAAAAAAAAAGGAAAACAAAAGATTTTTATCCGTTTCGGCGCACAAATTTTTTTCACAATCCTTTTTTATTATTATAATTATAGTGCCATCGCCAAATTGCCTAATATTGAGTATTATATACAAAATAAATCGTGTTAACAGTTTGCCACTCCTGTTTTATTTTATTGTACTGGACGCGATTATGCATTCAAGGCATGATGCATGAAATCAATTATTTAAATAATTTTAAAATTTCATGTCCAGGAGTCATGTTGAGACTCTTAACTTTGAATTAAGATGTATGCATACTTTCAATTTCAGCACATCTTTAGCTCCCTAATGGGATGGCAGAGAGAACAAAAGATCTACCGCACTATAACATAGGAAAGTATTTGAAATATTACATGGAGAAGATAACATTTGGATTACATTAGGGCATACTACCTGTTGTTTATATGATACAGCATTTACTGTTTTTTTTTTTGTTTTTCTTTTTTTATAGTCCTCAACTTATTCATTGAGGTTACAAAGTGGAATACTGTCTTTTTATATGATTTTGTGTTATTTGGTTTTTCTAGTTCAATTTCTGCATCCAGCCAGTGTATCAGGATTTTCCCTCTCTAAATAACAATCCGGATTTATAAAGTTGGTGGTTTTATGCTTGATTTCTACCCATTGTGACCCCATTAAAATAAATTAATAATAAATAATTTCAAAAAAAAAATTGAAATAGTAGAAATAGGGAATAGAAATTGTGCTTCTATCTGAGCATACACTTTAGTAATATTAAAGTAATGATGATTTATGTCCAAAGATGTATCTTTTTTGATAGTAGCAATTGCCAAAATTGACCAGTAACAAGATAATAAAAAAATTGTTATGATTTTTAAATCTTATAAGCCCTTTTTTTCGACAAATTTGATGTTTCTTATACCTAAAGAATAATGTATAAGGGTGTAGTGAAGCCTGATTTTTGTGAAGCTTACACAAATGTTACTAATTACACTAATACTACTTTAACAATATTTAATTTATCAAATTAAGTATTAAAAAAAAATGTTATTGGTTTATATTGTAGGTTAGTTTAATATGGACTAATCACAATGTTTCACTTACTAAGGGCTCTACTGTTACAAAAACTATTTTTGAACAGTTCAAAAGAATTATGACAAGTGAAGAGTATAGAAGAGAAAAGTACAAATGCACAGATGACAATACGACTATGTGAGTCAATTATCCATATTTGTGCTCATGCTTCCTTAGGGAGTAGAAATGCAGGTATTGGTATACTCATTTGATGGTATAATTGATCATGATATAATAACATGAAGTTTTATGAGTGAAATTTTAAATGACTGAACCACCTTTACTGGTGTTATAGGTCTCATTTGTTGTGTTTTAGGCCATCTTTGATATTACTATTTTTAAATATGTCTCCTATTTAGCTAAATAGTGAAAGCATAAAGTCAGGCTAAACATCAGCTTAAAAACGGCTACTGACTCCTGGATAAACAATATTAACAATTTAGCTTTTTCTGGGTTTATATTGGGGAAATAAAATAAATTAACTTTTCATATTTCTTAATATTTTTTTTAGAGTTTTTAAATATCCCTCGCATGAATACTTTATAAAAGTTAAATGTAAATGAAAATTCATGAAATTAAACTCTTTACAAGCTGTATATTAAACGGAATGTTTGTTTTGTTAACAACAGTTATAAAAATATGTTGTTAATATATTTAAATAAATAATCAGTGACAAAAAAGTATATAAAATTTAGATTAGGAATAAACTTTTTTAATGTTGTAATGTGCTTTGTAGATATTGTGCTTTACATTTTGTAACATATAAAACAGAAAACCTTGACAATGCTTGACCTCCAAATCCATAATAACTAGACAAAACTCTTGATATGACAATATTTAAAGATAACACTACATTTACAATAACTTTAAGCAAGTATACTAACCTCTTCAGTAACATTTTGTCCAGCTTTCTTTTTTATGTCAATTAGGTTTAATACATTTCCTGTGTTGATAGTTACTTTGGACGCTGTTTTCAACATTGTGTGGTGTTTTTACAGGTATTTTTCCACTTTTCCTAAATACTTAAATTATTGTTGGTACGACCGTTGATTAAGTACAATTAATATGTAAAGAATTGCGTTCTCAGGAAAAAAACGCTACAATAACTCTCAAATACGTTTAGACTGTTGCATTATTAGCTTGTAACTGCTTTTCAACGGCCTTGTAACATGAGTAATACACCACTATCAGCTATTTAAATTAGACATGACATTTCAGCATTTCTTGAGCATGACGAATTAGTAGAAGTCTTCATTATTACATAGGTCAGGTTTGATTTTACTATTTAAATGTAATTGAATGGATCAGAAAAACTTGAAATTTATGTCGCTAGTAGTCAGCAGTGAGAAGATTGCAAATTGCAATCAGCAATTTTTTGTTTGACTGCTCTTTTGACAGCTTTGTGGTGCTAAGACAAAAGGAAATGTCATACTTAAATAAAAATAAAAAGTGGGAATTCAATTTGAAAATCGTATTTTTGGTATTGAAGAGACGAACAATTTTAATAATCAATGTTGAAGAGTAAAATACCATTACTTAAATATTATTGCGAATAAAACGAAGTAGCAATACTTCGTTTTATTCTGCCAACGGGTATGTTCAATCATAGATATAATATAGATAGAGAATGGATGTCATAGGACGGTGACTACATAGAGAAGGAAGATGAGAATTCGTTACTAATTTATTATCTTCGTTTATCTAATCTCTCATTATATCTATCTGCGTATTGCGCAAAAGTTAGTAGTTAGTAAGAGGTAAATGAAAAAAGTGAGACAGATCGAGAACTACATATGATGTCTCTTTTGACTTTGACTTCTACGTTTTAGGTTGGTTTCCCTTCCCAATCGATGTTGTCTTCATGGTGCCAATTGCTATTTCGCTAATTTTGATTGCACCCATTTACATAACTTTTTTGAAAGCAACTAAAGATTTGTGACAACAATCATAGTTCTAATATCGTTAATAATTTAGCAAAGCCTCAAGTACCAATGAAAATCGTACAATTAACGATTGTCAATAGTAATCAAGGCGTAGCGAAGACCTCAACTTACCAATGGGCCACTGAAGTCGAACAAATCGCACGTAGCGCAAAGGCATAGTACTCATGAATCTCGACTGTTACCTATGACTATGGGTAAGAGGTACTACCCAGTCCTGCCACCCGGATTCGGCTGCAATGCAGCAGTATCCTTTTACAAGACTTGTTAAAGCACATGTGCCTTAGGTTTCTCGGCCACTGGATACTTTTAATTTATCATTGACATTTTCCTTCATTGCACAAATCGGTGATGCCATGGCCGCAATGATTATTTTTTATAGTATAGGGGACAAACGCACAATGGGAGCCTTTTAACGACTACCGATGCCCATGAACATCAGCATAATTATGTCGAAACGTTGCCCTCTTTTTACCCCAATGGGCCACGGGCTACTCATAAACCGCACGAAATGCGATACCGTAGGTGTCACTTTACGGCAGTATCAAGTGAGCGAAATGTAACTCCCCGGGCTTGTCGGCCCAATACGGTTGCATGATGATGAGCATGTAGAGTCATGCACTATGCATGGCACTGCCTCCTCCTATGCATATTCTCTATGATTACTGTACGTTTAACGTTGGAGAGGTCATCACTGTGATTATTTGATATTATGGGACGCTCCGCAGACTGCAAAGTTTTAATCGCTTGTTAGTTCAGCTAAGTTTATAACTGGAGGAGGGCGCGGGACCCGGACTCTCAGAGTCGCAGTTCGGGTTCCGAGCACGCCGGTCGACCATCGATGCCCTAAAGCGCCTGCGGGCGGTGACGGGTGA